>PVJX010015027.1:0-43499 GCA_004027295.1 Dolichotis patagonum
GCTTCTGTACCCGCGCTTGTAAGGTCTCCTCCCTTTGTTCAATAGCTTAAAAACCCTGCCCATGCTTAGCTCGGGGCTCTCTGTTCCTGCGTGTTCAGTGAGCCCCATGCATGCTTGGATAATAAAGACCCCATGCTTATTGCATGAGAAGGCGTCTGTTGGTGTCTTCCTTCACGTGGCGGGCATCTCGACCCTCACAAAGGAAGCTTCATCATCAAGCATAACCCACTGAACAGTAGGAGGATACAGCAAAATTTCTTCTTACCCATGCAGAAGCCTTACCAACCAGAGCTCAAGGAGTTCTCACTAAAGAGCAGTGAAGACCTCAACTTGGCTCAGGCAGGTTTATGGGCTACTTTGGATTCCTTCTAGGGATTCCTTCCAGGCTCTTGTTGTCCTGAGCCAAGAACTGAGCAAGACCAGTGGAAAAAGGTAGCAATGCTTTACATTTATTAAAAGTAGGAAAAGCAGTATCCTCTGCAGAGGAAAACGGGACCCTGAGAAACCTGACAGTGGCCACCAGGTTAATGGCAGGTGTCTTTTGTGTCTCCTGTTACTCAGGTTGGCATTAGACCAAGGCCATCTTACCAAAAACTCACTTAATCTCATACCTCAAGAAGTGAAGATAGTACTTTCTGGTTGGTCCTAGATATAGGGCCTAGGAAATGTTTTTTGTGCATAAATCCTAGAACTCTGTGATTGATAGGTCATGCCTACTTGTTCATGAAAGGTTCTTGCCCTAGTATAAATTACTGTACAATTATGGTGGTGGTCTAACGTGGCAGAAGGCCAAAACAATAATGCCTACCATTTCCCCCTGCTTCTCCAGCCCTAATTGCAAATCCCCTTCCTGTTTGAACACACAAAGAATTCCAATCGGCTCCTCACATGTCATCAATATCCACCCCATGTACCACTTCTGATCAGAGGTCATATAACCTGCTACCTTTCTTTTTCCGGTCAAAGGAGACAACCCAGCCGCCATGGGTTGTGTGCTCCTTTCTTCAATAAACCTGTTCTTTTTTTACTTTTTGCTTCTCTATCGCACCAGATAACTCTAATAGTTCAGATGACTGGCCATGTCCTAATCTGCTTCAGGTTCTTAACATCTCAGAGCATAAAAGCATTTCAGGATGCATCTGTGAGGGACACTGGGCAGAGTTAGAAAGTAAAAGAAAATGAGGAAAAAACTTGAGCTTGACTGGCTAAAGGGGCACATTTACAAGGAAAAAGATCAGACTGCTCTGTCAGCAAAGGGGAGAAAATATAATCTATCAACAAAGGAGGAAATACCTTTTAAGGAGTTGCTGGGGTGGGTTAGGATTCTTTGATCAATATTTCAGCTATGGTTTTGCAAGATGGCTCAGAAGTCCTTATTGGTTCGGGGACAATCTAGTCTCCAAAGGATGCTTATTCCTTCTTGGGGCAGTCACTGTTTTATGGATATGCTGTTGGAATCCAAAATGTCTCTTAATTAAGGCAATGACTGGTAATTTGTAGACACCCAATGGTAGTTGTATATTCTTGTAAATGCCTTCTTGATGTCCCTCAGTCTTGAAGGATGAGACAGATTATATAACTTTAGTGCTAACAAATCTTGTATTGCCAGTTTTTAGACAGACATTTTCTGAAAGATTAACATGGCTGTATGTGGAGCTGAGCAAGTGTTACAAGCAGCTGAGTTAGTTAGAAATATTATAGGCAGTCAGACAGGGCTGGGTCCTCAAGGGAGCCTGATCAGAAGTTCACATACCTTGCAGCTTTGGAAGAGACAAACATCTCCTGCTGGGGGCTCAAGACAAAAGGCAAAGCAAATACAACTACATCCTAAGGATGGACAGTCCAAATAGTTCTCTATCACCCTGACAAAGCCAGGAGTCAGCATCCCACCGCCCTACAGAAAGAGTCACTGCTGTTAAGCACGCCCGCTTACTATGTGACTGCCCCCCATTTGCTCCTAATTTAATCAATTTTACCTGAGTGGTTAATCTTATTGGTTGACACCAGTTTTGTCCTGCCTGATACCCACCTTACAAATTCCCATTTTTCCCTACCCTTGACCCATCTAACCTCATGATTTTACTCTATAAAAGTCCCTAGAAAACACAAAGTCTTTGGCAACCTACTTGGTACCCTTTTTGTCTCTGTACACTCTATAACACTTGTCAGATGGAAGCTTTCCTTCTCTCAATAAATATATTCCACTCTTAACCTCCATTGTTCCTGAAATTCATTCTTCAGTTTTAGAGAACATGAAGTTGTACTGGACATATAGTAGGTTGGGAGTTTCTTTCCCCTCTATCACAAGGAGCTGACCCAATGTTTTAAGGTTATAGGGAGATTGGCGCAAAATGAAGGCCAAATTTTGTTCTGCACTTTTACTCACTGGGCCAAAATGAAGGGTCACTGTTTTTTCAGAAAAGCAGGTTTCTAGGAAAAGCCCTGATGATCACAGAAGAAAACACAAATTGTGCTTACATAGCAGGTTAAGGGATATGAGCGTGTTTGCCCTTTGTCCCCATGGTGGTCCCTATCTTGGAAGAATGTATGAGGGAGAAGATAATTTGGATTTATTGATAGTACTGATGCCCTGTAAGTCTTGTAAACTCTGAAACATCCATGTTTCCCCTAGTGATATTTGTAGAGTGTTCAAAATATTCAATTGCAAGTAAATACTGTGAGTTCCCAGGGGTTCCTGTCTTTGTTATCCTCTGGATTTTGACGCACATCCGCTTGGGCAACAAACCCTGGAAATGATACCTGTTCTTTGTCTTTAAAATGTGTGCAGTCCTTGGTCTCCATTTCTACTGCATTTGTATAACACCATCACTTAGCTCCTCAGTATTATTAAAAATCTCCCAACTGGTCTTGCCAGTCCCAGCTTGAACAGCCTCTAATTCATCTTTCACACTTCAGCTGGAGAGATTTTCTGAGCCTTCCTCCACTGATTTATCCATTCAGCAAACATTTACCAGGACTTTTCCTTGTCAAAGCCTCAGTGTGAGGTGTGTGTTACATGACCATGTATTCTAAGAAATTTGAAATAAAAAATACTGACATGCAAGTCACATACCTCTCCACCTGAGCTGTGATCATTTTCATAAAATATGATAAAATTTAAGCAAATACTGTCATTTATAAATCTTAGATTTCAGACATTTTAGGTGTCTATATATTAGTGCTTGTAATTTGCTATAGATGAAAGTACTTAAAGTTTAAAATTTTCTTCTGTAATAGAGGTCTGCCCAAGTGACAGAAGTATCTTTAGTGAGGCAGCCACATAGTTGAAACAGAAAACCAAAATTTATATACCATTCTTTCCAAGGCTTTTATTAATCCAAAGGTAGGTTAAATGGTGAATAGCTTAAAATAGTGAAGTCAACATGAGAGAGATGTGGGAGAGTGCATACATTAACATGTAGAGAACAAAAGATAAAGAAAAAAAAAGAAGCTCAAAAAATTGTGTGTGTGTGTTTGTGTGTGTGTGTGTGTGTTTGTTTGTGTGTGTGTGTGTATGTAATCATGAGAGGAAGAAAAAGGAAGGCAAAAGCATAATGAAAAGACAAAAATAAATTCTGATTTCAAAGCAGAAACATAATCCTTGATAGAGAATATGAAGAAATACAGAACAATGTTTTATATGTATTTAAATATGCTTAAAATTAAACTCAATAATAGACATCCAGTTTTGACTGAAGTTGCTTCCTTCCCCTTGAAAGGTCTTTTGTTGCAATAAGAAGACATAACACATTAATAGTTTTTGCCACAAATCTAAGTAATTTCTCACTAATCTGAATAACTGCATGAAACCTCAAACTTCAGTTTAGTGGAAGAGCATATATATCCCTATTTTGTAGAAAGGAAGTGATTGTCTGATGGTGTTTGGCAAATAACAGCATTATTGTCCAGTTGCTGCCTGTTTCTCTCTCTCTCTTTTCACATTTTGTTTGGTCTTGAGCCCAAAGAAGTAGAGTCTGAGTGCCGGAACCTGGAGGGGTAGTTAGGGCTGTCCCTCCAACTGGCTGGCTGTAAGTATGCACCAGGAGCTCTTTCTCTAGGAAGCAGCAATACGTAAGAGAAGAAAGGCGCAGTGCTTTTGTTTTTTCACTTTTGTTTTTATGCCAGTGTAACTCTAGTTCTAGCAGTATTTACATCTCCAAAGAGTACTTGTTTAGACACAGAGACAACCATAGTGTGAAGGTAAAAGTGTCCTCCCCAAAGCTGATGGAGAGCCAAAGTTAGATATCGATTGACAATAATTGGCTATAGCTGAAATTTAGTGAGATGATAGGTTTCAAAAATACATTTTTTTTTCAACCAATACTGATGGAAGGGTCCTATTATTTTCTAGGTGATGGGAATATATCAACAAATCAAATCACCTACCTTTTTGGAGATGGTAGTCAGGGGAAATTATTGCTACTTTCTTTTTTTTTTCTTTTTAAATTGTGTTCTATGAATATGTTTTAAAATAGGAATCATTACTATTTATGTTGGATTATTCTCCTTACTTGTAGTTTAATGAGTGAAAAATAATTGGGAGAGCAGATGGTAATTTTTTCCTTTTAATAAAGAGTAGAAAACCTGATTGGACCCCAAAGTCCTAATGAAACCCAAAGTTTCACTCATGCAATTGATGCAAGTGTGTTTATTTACAGAAGAAAACATCAAGAGAAAACCCATTTGTCTCCTGCTTAGGAACACAATGCTAAGAGAAGAGAAGAGAAGGGAAGGGAAGACTGAATTTTTGGGAATGTTTTACTTTTGAAAAGAGAGAGCTTCCTATAATGCGGAATATCTTGCCAAATTTCTCTCATGATCCACACATATAAAGATTACACTTTAGTATTCTCATTTTCCATTCAGTTTTACTTGAACATTACATATAAAAAAGGAAGAAATTGTTAAAAACTTTTGAGACTTCAGAGTCTTTTGTACAAAAGAGGAAAAAATCCAGTTCATTCTATGTCCAGTCAGTAGCTATGCTAATTATTAGCATGACGAAGATGCTGCAAGACATGAATTAAAGAACAATTGTCCTAATTTTCAGTAAACATTATTATATTTGAAGTCTGTATTTCTCAAGTCTTCTATTGTTAAAAATTTTATCTCCTTTTCTTTTGAATACTAGAGTTAATGACTGAAGTGTTCACATCAGAATTTTCCCCTTTTATGTAGCCCTCTTAAACCCCACAGTTCACATCCACTTGAAACACACATAATTATAAAAGATAAGAGACCAATTATTATCTTCTTTCCACCCTTAGATCCTCACAGGTGCCTGGCTACTTTGAGTGTGAGCTAATCACAGGGAAGATTCATTCTCAGTTCAGCTGCCTCATTTGATCAACTCAAGACTGAGTCCAAAAAAAGTGGTCTGTCTAATGAAACTAATTTTCATTTTTCCTCATTAGTTTACACTGGATTGAGGCTGTAAAAGGATAAATGAATAAAATGTAAAGGAAAATTTGAAAATCAGCTTTTCTGACCTTTTACTAGTGTGTATTCTTTTCTTCTCTTCTAAAATTTAGCTACTTGATCTTTTTAATTTTTTCTCTTTTATTCTGTTACTCCTTTTTTTTTACAAACGGTGAATTAGGAAATTTTTTGTGGTTTAAGTGCTGAGTCAGTCTGACAGGCCCCTGAATTTTCAATTCTACTGTGTATCAGTAATACATATATTCTTCACCCAGAAGCCATAACAGCAATCCAAGATCCATAAGGAAAAGGAGAAGGAAGTCAAGTCATAGGAAATCCATAAATGTATATGAGAAAGATATTGAAGAAAGTTGTGTAATTATTTTTGCTCTCATATAATTATACTTCTCTGCTAATTTTCCACTTAAAAACTGTTACTATGTTATTTAAAATCTGTTCCCTAATAAAGCTAAAATTTACCTTTGTAATTCAGTTTTGTTCACTGCAATATAGAAGAAATTGAGTAAATTTTGTACATTCTTTTTGTAAATTTGTTTTCTATTATTTATTTGATTAAAATAAAATGACACTGCAGAGAAATTAATGACCTTGTGTCAAAAGTCTTATGGTACTAAGAGCTTGAGATCAGCTGATTTAAAAAATGGGAGCTGTGGGAATATCTTACACAACTAATAATTCATGAAGTACACAAGTCAAAGAAAGATTTCTTCCTGCATTGTAGTCCTCTTTTCCCCTAAGTTTAGAAGGTAGATATGTCCACATGTAATGGGAAATACTTGTTCCTTATTCACAACTAGAAAAAGGGATATTATTTTGCAGCAGTTTTCTTGGAGGGTCAAGTAAACTCTTTTCTCTATAAATTGATAGCAAATGTACCTGAGTGGTTGCTGTAATTGGTCTGGTTCTCTGTAGAAATCATGCAGGCAAGAAGATGAGTCCTGAAAGCTGATTGGCTAAGTCAGAGGTGGGAGAGGAGTCAGTATTCTGTCTATATGGGTGAGATTTCATGCCTGAATTATGAAAAATTTAAGGAAAAAGGGTTAAAAACAGGTTTACCTCAGGGTTGAAAATCAGAAGGGTGAGAGAATTTTAAAAAATGTCAGGTTTTATTCTCTTTAAAATTAAAAAAAAGTCAATCCTTGAGTGACATTTAGAACCTCAGCCTCATCTCTCAAAGTTAAAGTAATTTCACAAGCTTCATTCCAGGCAAAATGAAGATGGTATCATCTACCATGTCAGGTTGTTGTGAGAATAAAATAATAAGCAATTCCGAGAACGATACTGAGCACTCCAGAAATCTCTTTCCTTCTTCCCTTCTAAGTCATTTTCTATCTATGTGGTGAGAAATTTATTTGACAAACACTTACGGGCCACTTATTTCATAATGGACATGGTGCAGGACTCTAGGCACAGAACATGGTCGTCAACCCCATGTTAAATGATTGGCTGCGAGGCTAGACGTGAACAAACTCATGACTTATAATTTAAATTTTCAAACTGTGTACTCTAAAGAAAAGGCACAGGCTATGCTGGGATCATCTGGGCAAAGCAGGGTGGCTGAGGCACCAGGGTGAATGGGATTGTGCTCAGTGCTGATTGAAAATCAAGGGACGATGCATTTTATGTAGAGAAGAACAGCTGACCAAGAGGCTAAAAGAAACACGATGAATTTGAAGGACTGAATAATGCCTCCTAAATTCATTAAGGAAGGCAGATTTTAGGATTTTGCACATTTACCTTTGACAAACTATGCCCAGGCTCTGGGGGTGAAAAATACAATATAGAGAATTTGGTCTGCTTGCTGTGTACATCCTATGGCAACATGTGACAATATAATGACTTGAATTATTGAACTGTGTTTTATTCTCATTGCATTTTTTCTTTCTGAATGAATTAACTGAGTCTTTTTGCTCCCTTATTATAAAGATCTTAGTTTCAAAGTGTAATAAAAATGTATTTGAATATGAACTGTGGAACACCAATCAGCTTCAAGGACTGTGGTTATGGAAAAGAGAGAGAGGCAAAGATAAGACAAAGATCAGGAAGAGTACAAAAAATAGGAACAAGCCTTAGTAATATCTTTGTCATTAACAAAGAAATTAATTGCATTTAGTTTGATTTAGGGAAAGTAGAGAATTATTATAGTACTTATAATACTTGTTAAAGTGATTTGCCTCTTCCATCAACAGCTTCTGGCACAGTGAGTGTGGGGCATGTGAAATAGTTTTTCCCCTTAAAAGGAATAGAAAGAAAAAAAGAGGGTAGGGGAGAGGAGGAGCAGAGGGAGAAGCAGGGGGAAGTGAGGGAAGGAGGAGGGAAGGGAGGGAGGGAAAGGGAAGGGAGAGAGGGAGGAGAGGGAAGTGATAGGAGAGGAAAAGAGAAAGAGGAAGAAGAGAGAGGAAAGAAAGGAACAAAGAAGAAAAGAAAGAGAAGAAAGAAAGAAAGAAAGAAAGAAAGAAAGAAAGAGAAAATGGAAGAAAGGAAGAAAATGGAAGAAAGGAAGAAGGAAGACAGACAAACTAGCTGTGAAAACATGAAGGAGAAGCATCATTTTGTGAAATCCTGCAATCAACGTTGGCCTTCATCACAGATAGGAAGGCGGTGTGGAATCGGGCTCTCCAGAGAGGATAAACTACTTTCCATGAAAGCAATTCTTCTTCGATGGCTGCTCTCCGGGAGGGCCCAGGACATAGCACAGACAGGCTTGAGTGGTGAGCCAGGTTCTTGGGCCTGCACTTGAGCCAGTCTCTGTGGCCTCTGCTGGCTTTCACCCAGCAGAGCTCCTTCCTCGGAGTCTACAAAGCTCTCTCCAACGGGTTGGTTTCAACCTCTCCCTCAAATGAAAGGATCACTTTGGAGGGTGCCCTTGTCAGCTGCTTCCCTGTGACTAGGGCCTTTGATAACACCCAGAAAGAAGTAATTGTGCCACTGCCCTTGCTTCATTTACATAACTGAGATTGATGAGAAGGGAAGGAAAGTGTTTATAGTGCAGGAAGATAGGAATTTCAGGATTAAGTAGAAAGCAAACTGAAATGAGCTGTCTGGGGTAATTATGGAACACATACTTCATATGTTTTCATTAGATATTGCTATTATACTACACAAGGCAAAGGAGTTTGATTAAACTACAGTTCAGTATATAAATGTTTGCATAAATTACAGGGAAAGTTGTTACTTCATTACATTTTGAAAACTCTTCTGGGACATTAAATCAGTAGAAATTTAGTTATTAGGCATACTGTGTAAGAATAAAACTATGGTTAGGTGAGGGATGTGGAGGCACAAAAGAGATAAGAAAGGAATTCACAAAATCAGGCCAGGAAAACTTGGTGATCATAGATTGAAAAAACAAAGACCAAAGTGGCAACATATGTTGCAATATAAGAAATAGGAACAACTTACTAGCCATTATTGGCATCTGTTGAAAGATAACATCAGAATAACCTTTCTGTGAATTATATGAAATTGTGTACCAATTCCCATCTGCATATATGCAATTTGCACTCTTTCTTTTAGGACCCCAAGACAAAAACAATGGTTTCTCACTGTCCCAGGACACCTTTCAGGAAGCCTGAACACACTGCAGTTATTCCTCAGGCAGCCAGTAGTGAAGGTCAGTGGTGTGATCTGTCACCCTTAGTCCTTTGTTGGTGAACAGCCCACACATTTGGTGTCTTCATGGCCATGAGAAAATGGGTCTCTGTTAGTTTCAGTGGTTTGGAAAAAGAAGCCATTTTCTCTACACTCACACATCACAGTCAACCTGGAAGGCTTTGTGATCAGAGGAGGTATGGGAATTTCTCTCTACCAATGAGCAAGCAATCAGTGCCACAGTGAACACTGGCGGGGGTTCCTGTAATTCAGTCCCAGTTCTGACACTGCCTGGAGATTACATCAGAGCCCACCGAGTGAGGGCTCAGTCTCTGGACTGCCCCCTCCCTTCAGATGCCATTACCAAGTCCTGCGTTGTTTTACCTGTGCCTCAGACTAATCAATTGTAAACAGAAGTGCTCATAGCTCTCCCTTGGGCTCAATTAATTTGCTAGCATAGGCACCAAGATTTTGCAGTTCACGATCTCAGGGAAACACTCCCTGATGTTTACTGGGTTAATTGTAAAGGATAAGGACACACACAAAGTGTTTCATGAGGTGGGGTATGGGGGGCGGGGCACTGAGTTTCCATGCACTTTCTAGGTGGGCTACTTTCCGAGGACCTCTACACAATTGGTTCCCAGAGTCCTGCCCTTGGTCTTTATGGAATAGTGATGGCACAGTCATGACTGAAGCATGAACAGCCATGAAGAAATGTGATTTGACAGAAAGGTCTGATCTAATGCAAATGTACTGGGTGAGGGGAACCCAGCAAGGTCTGTTTATTCAGATTCTTCTTGGCTTCTCTGGGCAGTGCTCCTACTTCTTAGGTATGGGGTAGGTCTTATTTACTCCAGACAAGATAGGTCAGAAAATTTCCTAATGGCCAGTTCCCCAACAGAAAGATGGGGGAAGATTAGGTTTTCCATGACCTACTTTGGAGAAAAGAGATTCTATTTTCTATGGGTTGCCTTGGGGAGAGAATTATGAATCAGGAATCATGGAAAACCACCAAAATGTGTACTTCATAATACCACACCCAGCTATAAGCATCCCCTTTCCTCCTCAAACATTCTCTGCTCAATATTTTTCTTAGTCAGCCACTGTATCAAATTGAACTGATTTAATTTCTTCCACAAATGTTGGAGTTTCTTCTAAGTGAAAAACAGAGTGTATTACTTTTTCTAGGGCAGCTGCAATAAATTACCACAAAAGTGGTGGCTGAAAACAAAAAAAAATTATTGTCTTACAGTTCTGGTGGCCAGAAGTCTAAAATCAAGGAGTTGGCACTTGGTTACTTCTGGAGGCTGTGAGGGGGCTTCCTACCCAGCTCTTGGTGGTTGCTAATAATTATCACATTCCTCTGTGTTCTAATTTTTTTCTTCTATCACATTCTTCTATGTTCTAATTTTGAACCTTACCTTAACTTTATCTGCAAAGACCCTTATTCCAAATAAAGTCACTTTTGGAGGCTCCAGACATGGATTTGGGGGAAATGCTGTTACACTGACTACATGGATTAAGTTGGATTTAACTTAAGCAATTCAGAACTTTAGAGATCACAAATGTGGACTTTGCTCAATATCTCACGGATGTGTAAGAGGCTGGATATCAAATGAAGAATGTCCATATTAAGCTCCAAACCAGATATTTGGCCAAATCTTCTTATCTGACAGGGTGCTCAGGGCAGGGCCTTCAAACTGTGTCTAGAAGAATTCCGTATCTTCTATGGGCCATTAAATGACAGGTACAAGAGGGCAAAGGAGCACTGAGGTAAATAATATGCCAACCAAAGCGTCTGGGCTTTCTTGTTTTCTATGTTGTGGTTCCATACAAGAATTTATTTGTAAAAGATTGTCCACTTCAGAAACAGTTAACAACTAAGAGTTTCTCTTGGCCTGAAGACTTACATTCCCCCCCCCCCCCAAGTATGTTTTTAAGTAGGGAACACATTTCAGTTTTCAAAATTTAGCATGAAATTATTTCCTTCCATGCTTCTCAAGGATATATGGGCATGGCTCGCAGAGCTGGTGAATTTAAGGCGAGAAAAAGAAGAGGCCTCAAGGAAACAGCCAAGGATTGTAAGGTGCTGCCGCAGAGGGTGACCTTTCTTTGTCACTGTCTTAAAGCCAGCCACTTCAAACAGGACAGTTTCCATGGGTCATTGATAGAGCCTGAGAACAGAGCAAAACATTTTCTAAGAGGTCTGTCTTCTCTGGATGCACAAGGAGTGATGTTTCCAGCTTAAAGCTATGCTCCTTCACGGCCATTGTCCTGGCCATGACCAGCAAAGACACGTCCTATTTAGACAGATTGTGAGAAGCATACTCAGGCAGAGATGTGATGGTAATTATTTGGGGAGTTGGGGAAAGTGTCTATGACTCATAATTGGGTTTCTAAGCTCTTCAGCAACCCCAAAGCAGTGAGACTGTTAGAGTTATAGAGGCTTTCTGGACCCTCACATCTGTTTATGAATAACCCCAAACACTAAGCTAAGCAAATCTATTTAACTCAATGTAATTATAAATATGAGCTTTTATTATTCAAATGACTTCTTCATATGCCGGGAAAACCACCTTGCAAAGCTGATTAAGAACCATAGAACAAAAATCTTTGTTCTCAGGAATAACAGATGTCTTAAAGCAAAATAATAACAAAATACCGAACCGCTCCCAAAACCAGCTTTTTATTATACTACATAGAGAATAGATATTTGACCTTCAAACCACTGATACATTAGAAGGAAAAAAGTGGCTCTTGACCACTTGTGCTTCATTTGATTAATCTTCTCCTATGGTTGGTTTGGGATGAGATCCCCAAAAGTCACCTCTGATAGCCCCTGCCCTTCTGTTTCTCCTCCCCACCAACCATTGCCATCAAATGAAGAGTAATTCTAAATTCTGATTCTCTGATATTACTTTCATCTTAAGGGCATTGTAAGTAGTGCTGGATTCTTTCTGTAGTTCTTAATTAGTTACATTGCCCTCATTTAAATTTGTCTCTTTAGAGATGGGAACTGAAAAGGGAGATTAAAGACATGCCTCCATCAACGTGTGTCTCTGCCCAGAATGAATGTAAGTGTGAGTACTGGTGGCCCAGTCAGGGCTCAAATGACACAATGATGATGCAGTGATTGGTGGGGGGTTTCCAATGGCGGGGTGGCAGAGTTTCTTACTCTCTTTTGAGGGATAGCCTTGCCAAGTGGTGGAAGACACAGGCTCCGGGCAAAATTCAGTTCCTTTTATAGCTGATGAGTTCAGGTAAGGTCTTAGACTCTCAGCTGTGCACAGTGCGTGGGTCACTATCCACAAAGCATCTGAACTCATTCCTGGCCTCTAGTAATTGTTAGCTATAAAGCAACAGTAATCTTCACAGGAATCTGTCTTCATAATCTGCAGGATGAATAGTTTCGGAGATTTCGGATACTGGGACGAAAGGGATGAAGAAGAGGAAAGGGACAAATGTCCAGCTAGAGAAAAGGAGTTGGCAAGAGGGAGTGAGGAAAGTAGAGTTGAGTTAGGGAGAGGGAAGAAAGATAGATTAGGTGAGGGAGATGGTCTGGGATCAGATCATGAGAGTCCTCATGAGCCCTAGGGAGAAAAAATGGATTTTATGCAAATGTACTGAGAATCCAAGGAAGTGGTAGAGTCTGATTTATGTTTCTCAAGACATGCATGTGTGTGTGTATGTGTGCGTAATACGAGATTGTGTAATATGAGTTGTAGAAGGATAAAAGAAGAATCAGGAAGATGGGGGCTGGGGATTTAGCTCAGTGGCATAAGTACCTGCCTTGTAAGCGCGTGGTCCTGAGTTTGATCCCTGGTACCGATTTAAAAAAAAAAAAAAAAGAAGAATCAAGAAGACCAATTAGGAGGTTGTTATCTTGGGAAGGATACAGGGATCAGAATTTTAGAAAATGTATGTGCCAGTGTGACATAGTTTTAGGTCAGCTCTCTGCTTTTCTCATTCAGAAAATGGATGATCATAATGCCTACCTTGCAGCATTGTTGTAAGGATGAAATGATACAGAATATATGGAAATGTTTGGTTAAACATAACCATAAACAAGTGCCAGTTCTTAACTTTTTGTCTTTTTAAATGTTTTGCAATACTGAGGATTGAACCCAGGGCCTTCATACTCAACTACATACATCATCTGCCCTTTTCATTTTTAATTCAAGATAGGGTTGCACTAGGTCTCTAAATTGCCCAGGTTAGGCTCAGATTTCTGATTTTTACTTGTATTACAAAAACAAAACAAAACAAAACAAAACAAAAAACAAAAATAAAAAACCACCACCACCAACAACAAAAACCCTATTTTTTTCAGACAAGAATACTACCAAATTTGTTTTCCAATATGTGATTCTCATGCCACTTGCACCAGAATCATCTGAAGCACAAGAAAGAAGTTTGAGTCCAGGGTTTCAAATGTCTACCTGTATTTCCTCGTCATAATACACCTTAAATGAGGAACTGCTGTGTAGCACTTAAGAGACTAGCACATGAGGCTGGACCACCTGCTTCTAATTCTGGCTCTGTCTCATTCTTCTTTACCTCTCTGGGACCTAGTCACCTCATCTGTAAAATGGGTATGATAATTGGGACACTTCTCTTACAGGTTTTTTTCTATTCAAAGAGAAGAAAGAAAAAAAAAACAGTATAAAGGGTAGCAACAATACAGAATTCCAAGGAAAAAAGGAAAAGAACAACAACAAAAGAACCTAAGAGATTATTACTTGACAAATTGCATACTGACTTCTTGGAAATAGTTGTTCAAATTATAAAGTTAAAACATAAAGTAGACATTCAAACAGTGAGTCTGTTAACAGTTCTGTTCCACGATCTGACAAAAAAAAAAAACCAGAATATGGTCATCCATCTTACCCACTCAAATATACATTCAATTATATCAAAAGGGTAAAATTAAACACAACAAAACAGAACAAAGCGGATCACAAGAAAGCAATGTAAGGGACATAAACTCCAAAACTAGACAATCAGAGATATTCACTCTCTATCATATTGACTCTTGTTTTCTTCCAAATAGCTGTCCATCCATATTGTTACATACAGGGAATTCACATGAAACAACATAGTGTGGAATTGATCTGAGCAGTATGAGGAGGACGTTTCAGGTCTTCAAGACCAGACATTAGGGAAGCCAAGAATGGTTGTCATAGTGTCTCTCATTCTCCTCAAGACAGCTGTCCATACCTTCATGTATGTTGAACTTAAACAAGACAAAGCAAGCTAAAATCACTTTGAACAAAGAGTGATAGTGTTGCTGGATTTCACATCATGACATTATGGAATCAGCACTGGGTACTGTAGTGTCTCTTTTTCTTCAAAGCAGTTGTTCATTTCAACATGTGTTATATAGTTGGTTCTCATAAACTGTTTATAAGCTCTACACATGCATGAGTCTCTACATGTATGTCTATCATTTCTGTATTAGAGGGGAAAAACAAAACAAAGCAAGATAAAATGAAACAATTCCTAGAAAAGCATGAAGCAAAAAAGTCATATATAACCGCAATACAAGGTGATCTATAATGGTTACCATGATGTCTCAGCAGTATATAACAACATTAATAAAAAGGAAGCATTGGAGACATTATAAGACTTCAAAAGCAAGCAATAATCAAACCAGAGTGGGTATCTTAGTGAATCTTGTCATCTTCAGTGTAGTTGCCTATACTCTTAGACTTGATGCTATCAATCATAACAGATTTAAATAAAATCAGTCAATACAAAGTAGCAATCTAACAAACCAGATTCAAATAAGATCAGTCATAATAAGACAGCATAAGTTATAAAGGGCTTCAGATTAAGTTGATAGGAAATTATAGTTGATTACCATAATATGTCCTCTTATTTCTGGGATAGCTGACCATGTCCTCAAGTCTAGTATAAGTAGACAACTGGAACAGCACGTAATCCATCCAAGCAGAGTGGTGAGAATAATGTAAATTTTAAATCTTGTTACCCAATTAACAATATCCTCTGCCTGCTTTTTTTAGACAATTCCTCCCCTTTCACTCCCATAGGGGGCACTGCTTGTTTTGGGTCCCACTGCTTCCCTATATAGAGCATCTCAATGGACTCTATCTCCTGATCTACTCTGCCTGTGTTTCTCTCTGTTAATATTTCAAGGCCATCTATACTTGAGATTACAGCCAATCTTCTCTGCCTTATTTGTGCTATTCTGTTTTTTCTGCCATTGGTTGTCTATTTTTCTGTTCCATTCCACTGTCTGCCACGTTCACTGAGGCCTCTCTGCCATTGTTCCTGAAATGCTCGTATTCTTGTTCTCTCTCTCTCTAACATGTCCTTCAGTATTTTTTGTAGGGTTGGATTGGTGGTCACAAATTCTCCAAGTTGCTCTTTGTCATGGAAGCATCTTGTTTCTCCATTAATTTCTAGAGAGAGTTTTGCAGGATACATCAATCTGGGCTGGAGATTGTTCTCCTTCAGGGCTTGAATTACATTACTCCAAGCTCTTCTTGAGCTGATGGTCTGTGTTGAGAAGTCTGCCATGATTTTGATGGGTTTTCCTTTATAGGTGATCTGTTTCTTTTCTCTGATGTCTTTTAATATTCTGTTCTTACATTGAATTTCTGGGATCTTGTTATTATGTGTCTAGGTGTAGCTCTGTTTTGGTTGTAGGTGGCTGGAGTTCTGTATGCATCATACATCTGCATATCATTTCCTTTTTCTATGCTTGGGAAATTTTTCTTAATGATTTCTGTGAATAGCCTTTGCAGTTCCTCTATTTTGACTCCTGCTTCTTCATTCACATGCTTTATTCTTAAGTTATAGATCCTCTTGTCATCCTCTAGCCTTCCAATTGTTACTGGCTGCTCCCTTGTTATTTTTAAGAGATCTTCCCTTTCATGATCACACATTGCAAGCCTGTGTTCAATTTTTGATAGTCTATCTTTAGTCTCTTTCAAGCAGTTTTGCCAGTTTTCTATGGAGTCTTTAGTTTCCTGATAATCTCTTTGAATTTGCTTCATGAATTCTAGGTTGTCTTGTTTTCTTCATTAAACATTTCTCTCCTTTTGTGTTCCTCCATTCTTCTGTCTATGTCTTCTTGAGAGGTGCCCAGTCTTTCTTTTATTAATCTACTTATCTCTTGTTTAATTTGAATTAATATTTCAGTTTTGATACTGCTTATGAGGTCCTGAAGATATCTCTTTATGTCTGATACCACTGTGTTTGATGTTGCATGTTTGCTGCCCTCAATCTCTTTTTTTACCTCTCCTGGATCAATGTTCTCAGGGTTGGGGGCTGGGGTTTTTTTCTTATTTCTCTCTCTCATCATGTTTTTGGTTCCTTCCATACAAGTGTACAGTGTAATTCCCAGCTCCTTTTCTTGTTGGTTAAGGCTCCTGTGGAGCACTCAGGCTAGGGGAATCTGCCCTCTGCTGGCCGCTATCTTAGAGTGAAGTTTAAGCAAGCACAGTGTGTGCTGGCTCCTCTCCTCTGGGCCAGTCAACCTTTGCAGGCCTTCACTGCATCAGTGTGCAGCTGTGCTCAGGGAATTAGTTTGTAGCAACCCACTGGGTCTTGGCTAGGGGCAAGGCCCAATCCAAGCAAATTCCACCAATCTGCTTGGCAAGGGGAGCAACCAACTGAAGCCACTTCCTTATGGAGTTAAGGCTGTTCTGCCCAAATCCAACATGTCTTCCAGTCGGTTTCCCCTTTCCCGTGGGAGGGTCTTATTCCTATCACTCACCACGTGTTGATGCCGGTCCCTGAGAACTGCTGGGCTTCCAGACCTCTGACTTCAGAATGGCTGTGGCACAAATTCACAGTGCCTCTGGGTGGGTCGTGTGCAGGGCTAGGGCCGGGCAAGCAGCATACAGGGATGTTCAGCTCCATGCTCTGGCCACTCAAGACAGTTGCATCGGCGCAGTTCAGTTGGTCAGGTCACTCTCGGGCAGGAATTCAGCCGGCTTGAGGAGGGCGCCATGCTTGCTGATCTTAGCTTCACTAATGGTAGCCCCGGGACCTCATATTTGAGTGGTTTTTTTAACTTTAGTTTCTTCCTGGGTTGAGAAAGTCCATCTCTCTCTGTTTGGGTCTCTCCAGTGTATTAAATTCTGGCATTTAAGCTGTCTCTCTCAGAGAGGATTTTTCTCCTGCTACCTACCGGTCTGCCATCTTTGGAAACTCTTCTTACAGGATTTTTGAAAAGGTTAATGAATTAGTACATATAAAAACAGGCTTGGAATAAAGATCAACTCACAATAAGCACTCAATGATTGCCAATAGGAATCTATTGCCAATAGGAAGGGTCTAATTGGGTGCAGATGTTAGCATTGAACCCAACCATTCAAGCAAGATCACTGGTGTGGTACTCACAGCCTTGCAGAGGTAACAGACTTACAAGTGGATCAATAGATTGCAGTGCAAGTGGTGACTGTTTTAAGTTGTCTTCCATACCACTTTCTGCTTATTCAGGTCTTGCTTAATATTCTTCTATTGCAAGGCTCAATGAGCCTGATTAACTTGCCCAGCAGTGAAGACATCATTTAAATATTTTGTTCTGAGAAATGAGCCTCAGAGAAGAAAGAGGATTGTTTTACTCTTTTTATTTTTCTCACTCACTTCCTTCTAGTTTATGCTCCAGTAAACATTTATATTTATAACTGATGGAGTAAGCTTGCTTCAGCCTTAAGGAATTCAGTGCAGTCTGGTTTTAGCAATGAAAACACTGGCAAACTATGAGCAGCAAGCAGAGTATAAACTGGAGCCTCAGAGGAATTATTTTGAAGATGTTTTTGCTCTGGATGTGGACTAAATTTGAATCTGTAAAACCCACTATTCTGCACTGATAACGGACCTTTCCCTTCCTAAACTTCTATGGAACTTTCCATCTCCTCCTCATACTCTGTTTTCTACCTGGAGTGTCACCTCAAATGTTCCCTTCTCCATTTGTTCTTAACTGCCAGATAAAAGCCTTTCTTGATTTCCTAACTGAAAGAATTTTTTGTTTTTGAGACAGAGTCTTGCAGTGTAGTCCGGGCTGGCCTTGAACTCCCTATATACCATTCCTAGAAGTTAAGAAAATCTTCCATGAAATAATTTGCTAATTGCCCACTGTGGCAGAAGACATGTTCTTGCCTTGAAAAATTCTGCATGGTTTCCATGCTTAGACCATGAGGAAAAACAAAAACAAACACAAAACAAAAAAACTGACAAAGCTATTCTGGTACTAGGTAAATAATGAAGTATCTATGTAAAAGTAAATGCTACTTTTCTTGATCAGAACCAACAAAATTGAGAGAGAATATTGTAGAAGCTGTAATTTATTTATGCATTTCTGGAACTCTTTCCTTCATCCCAAACTATTTTATACTGTTTCCTGTTTTAGTTTTCACAGGACTCATATACACTGTTGTGAGGAGTATGGGGTCCAGCACCGTGTTACTGTACTTGAGATTTTAAATGTAGAATGTACTATGTCCATGCTACCTAAAGCAAGTTAGACAATCTTCACTAATCCTTATTTTTAGAATTTTCATAAATGAGAAAAACAGTAGTACTGAACTCATGGATTTTCTAGATGTCTCCAAGGCCTCCTGAGCTGAGGTGGGGCTTTTGGGAGGTAACCAAATCATGGGTATGTGATACTGGATCATGGGTGTGTGATACTGGATCATGGGTGTGTGATATTGGATTAGTTCAGTGTTGGGTCTATAGCTGGATTCAACGCTGGGAGGTGAAGGCTGTTGGGAGGAGTTGGGTCACTGTGGGTATGGCCTGGAGATTCTATCTATTCTATTTATATCTCTATCTATCTATATTTATACCCTGCCTTGCACTCTCCTGCTTTGCCATGAACTCTTTCTCCTCTGCCATCTCCCTCTGCCATGCAACCCTGTCTTGGAGCCAGCTGACTATGGATTGAAACCTCCATAGACTCTGAACCAAAATAAGCCTTTTCTCTTTAAACTTGTGAGAGTTGGGTATTTTGCCCCAAGTAAGAAAGTAATTAAGACACGTTTTCTAAATGAAAGTTAAATGAGATTAATGCATAAAAATGTATAGCACTGAGAAAATGGTGATTATTTTATAATCTTATTTTTAATATTGAAATTGTTGAAACATATTTTGGCTTAGTATACAACCAGAATAAAATGCAATCCTTATGGTCCAAATATCTTCCTTATAAGAAAATTAAATCTTTGACATAAGCTACTCTTAGATATTTTGACAGATCACATTGGGAATTGAAAAACTCCCCATTCGCACATTCTGTAATTTCTAAGGATTCAGTATTGCAGCTTTATACATGCATGAGTACACACCACTCACACACCCACACATTTTTCCTGGTGAGAATTTTGATGATATATTTAGACATAAGACTAAGTATAAGATGCAAGCAGAAAAATCCAATTGTTTTCATATTTAATCAATACTCAAGAAAATAGATAATGGCTACATTTTTTCTTAACTATCATCAAGAAAAAAGGAGTCTCAAGGAAGTTGGTGCCTTCCAGGATTTGCATACTGAGTAGTTAACTATAGTAGAAATATAATATGCCATTCAATAGCATGACGTCTTCCTTCCAAATGTGTCCATGGCTATCTAAGTCATATCTACCTCCTCACTACCAATTTAATCCTTGCAGTGTGATTTCTACCCTCATCTGCTATGAAGGCTATTGGAGGTCACCAGTACCCACTAAATAACCAAATCCTTTTTGACTCTTAAACCGTGGACCTACTTGTCCATTTCATTTATGAAACTGCTGTTTAACATGGAGTTCCTTGCTGTGACACAACTGGCCTTCTTCCTAAATTTGCCTATTAACATGATTTTTTTTTTGCCATCTCTACATTCTCTCTATGCTATAATCAGTAGTTTTCTTTACACAATGACTTTTTAAAAACTGAATTTTATCAATTTAATTATTAAGAAAAGTCCTAATGGCAATTTTTTACTATGGCAGAAACACTAGTAGGAATTTCCATAAGCAAATGAATTAAGTTCAATAGGATTTGAACAAAATAAATTCTTAATGTCTAGCTAAATGCTGGTTTCAGCTGAAAAATTTCAGCCTGAAGTTCCTCTTTGTGTTACAGGAGAAGGGTAAGAATTATGAGAATTATTTCTATTCTTAGTACCTAGCTGAATCTTTGTCCTTAATATGATCCCAAAGATGAGGATAATGTTCTTTCCATATAATTAAATGTTACACAAAATCAAATCCATGTATCCTTTAAACTAATGGTTTTAACCACTAGTTATCTTGGACCTGTATTTCAGGAAATACAAGCCTAAGTTCCTCAACATGGCACTGAAGGCCATAAGATATATCTCCATTTTTCCCCAACACTGCTATTATTCCTCTATGTATATATTTCTCTGCAGTGATACAGAACCGGTCTCCTTAAACTTGTATAGAACTTCCCATGTCTTCCTTATAACTTTTTCTCTAGTTGAAATATTATCTCAAATGCTTTATTCTTTATTGTCAAGTGTTTCTTGATTTCCTAACTTGAAGCATATTTTAAATGTTCAAAAATTTATGGCTCCTGTGAGCCCACTCATTAGTAAACTCATTATTCAATATTGTAATTATCGCCTACATTACTCTTTGGTAGGGGAAACCATGTTCCTGTAGGGCTTACTTATTTTTAATTCATATTTAGCAACAGGCAATGAACCAGCACATAGTAGGCACTTGGAAAATATATACAGATTTGTATAGATTCGGCAGTAATAAAACTGGGTTGGTGTCTTAGTGATACAGGGAAGTGATACTCCCAAAGTACTATGTCCAGTATGAGCTCATGTTCTCTAAAATCGAAGAATGAATTTTAGGAACAACAGAGGTGAAGAGTAGAATATATTTATTGAGAGAAAGAATGCTTCTGTCTGAAGAGAGACAAAAGGGGATCCCGAGCGGGTTGCCAAGGACTCTGTCTTTTCCAGGGACTTTTATAGAGTAAAAAACCCATGGGTTCAAGGTGGGGGAAGACTGGGAACTCACAAAGATGGGAATAAGGTGGGACATAATTATAGTTAGCCAGTAAGATCAATAGTTTAGGTAAAATTGATTACAGTGGGGGACAAATGGTGAAGTGAGCCAGGTAGAAAGCGGGCATTCTTAGAGATCAGTGACTCCTCCTATAGGGGATTGGAATGGTGACTCCTGACTTCAAGGTGATCCAGATTTAATCCCTAAGGATTATACTTAAGGGTGTGGTTGCATTTTTTTTTTTGCCTTCTGTTTTGAGATCTAGCCCATAGTAAGAGGTGTGTGTCCTCTCCAAGGTCATCAGATATCTGGTCCTCTTTGCTGGCTTCCTCAAGGGTCTAGCGCTATCTGACTGCCTATGATATTTTTAACTGGCTCAGCTGCCTGTAACATTAGCTACTTTCTCTTTGGTGGGACAAAATACCCAATACCCATAAGTTAAAAAAGGACAGGTTTATTTCTAGTTTGTAGTTTCAGTCCATAACTGGCTGGCTCCAAGGCAGGATATCATGGCCAAAAGGCATCACAGAGAGCAAGAGTTCATGATAAGACAGGCAGAAAGCAGCAGCACTCAGGGGAGATAGAGATAGAGATGGAGATAGAGACAGAAATAGATAGATTTAGAGATGGAGATAGAGATAGAGATAGAGCTAGAGCTAGAGCTGGAATTGGAGATGGAGATGGAGATGGAGATGGTGATGGAGATGGAGATGGAGATGGAGATGGAGATGGAGATGGAGATGGAGATGGAGATGGAGATATCCAGGTCACACCTACAGCAACCTAACTCTTCCTACCAGTCTTTATCTCCCAACATCACAACCAGCTATAAACCCACCAGTGGACACACCCATGATTTAATATCATACACCTATGATCCAGTCATCTCCCAAAAGCCCCATCTATGAAGGCATGAGGTTTTGTGGGGACCCTTAGATATAGTAGAGTTTGGGTGAATTTGGCTTCCTATATTAAGTTGTGTGTAGTATGACAGAAAGCGAATTTTAAAAACTTATCTGGGAATGAAGACATCAGAATTTTTACTCTGCTATATTGAGTGCCTTTGGGCAATTAATTGATTTTCTGATCATTTGTGATGATATCAGATCTCTCCCTCATTATGCATAGGGAGAGTTTTAGGCACTGATTACTTACAAGGGTGGAGGAGAATGCCTCTGAGGGAGGGAGGGGACTGGAGCATGTCCATGAGCAAACCTTGCCCTGGGATGGCCATTAGTTATTATATATCCTTAGTAGCCAAGCACTTTGTGGTCCCTAGCTCTTTATAAGAATAAGAGAACTATGCACTTTTTTCTAAGACACAAAATACTTGCACTCTAAACTCAATCTAATTCATTTTTCATCTTTAAACATCCCACTCCTTTTCTAAAACAGAAAGATAATAATGTTATCTACTTCTTAGGGTTTAATGTGACAACTAAATGTGATGTGTGAAAGATGTGATCAATGTTGAGTACATATCAAGTGCTCAATAAAATATTGACTTATTATTTTTGCATATGAAACCACATCTTAAAGCTATGAAACAAATCAGATTAAGCACAAACTGTAGAATCTTAATGTTACACACCTTTTTGTAACTCAATAAACTATTGCTTAGCAATGTTTACATCTGGTCCTGTTTCCGCTAACCTGTACCTTTCCTTTCTCTGAATTTACTCAACTGCTCCACCTTTCATGAATTTTGGTATTAGAATTCATACCCACCCCTTCTCAGCTGCAATGAAAATGCTTTCTCCATAGATTCCCATGGAAGCAAACTACAGGAAAGGGCTACGAGGATAGTGGAGGTTAGAGGAAGACAAGCCCAGTTTCTCCTGGTCTTCAGCACCTTGCTCTGCCATGTCACTTTATTTTCTGGATAATTTTAATCTCACACAGGACTATGTTTGTGTTTCTCTTCTGAGCACACTCATATCTTTAAGACATTGGCCATTCAGGCTTATGCACTTGTTGGCAGAAAGAGAAGTCAGGAATCTCCTCATTGTTGACATTTGAATTAGCAATTAAACTCTAGTCTACATTTTTCTTTCTTGTCTTTGTCTCTTGTTTTTCTCCATTCCTTCTCCTCCTCACTCCATGTTTTACCAACAATGTTTTGGATTTATCATAAGCTTATGGCTATTTGTTTGATTTGATCTTTAGTTCTGGCCTACCCTGAAGTTAGATATGCGAGTCTGTTTCCTTTATCCTCTCTGACTTGATTCTATAATATTACCACCTCCACTTGCTCTTGTTCTCATATCTCCTATCTCATTTACTCTAATACCTCCTATTCACTGTATGGCTACTCCTTTAATTCTTCCTGAAAACTTTTAGGTACTCATTATGCTTAAATACTAAGCCTCCACTGATTTTCACGTGTACATCACTATTCGGTTAAGACCATGATGTCAAATATCCTCCATAGCTTTCTCATTCCTCTTTATTCTTTGTTATGCTTTTTCACTCCTGGGATAATTTTCTAAGACATGTTTCTACCCCCCTGCCTTTCACTCTTAGGCTGTGGGCTTGGGTTTCACTTAATGCTTTATTTTTTCCCTCTGCTTAATATAATATTGACTGTTGCTTCTACTTTTCCTTTTTTTTTCACTCAACAATAGATGAAATTTTGATTGTTTATACAATCTTCTGATTTAAGAAAAGTGATGAGAAATAGTGGTCAGAGATTTATTCAACTGTAGCTACTGCAGAACTTCTGTTGCATTGTGGTAGGATTGAGGAGAAAAAGAAATCTTATTCACTAAATAATATAAGAAGAAATATTATGATAAATTATCTACACAAGCTAGAATAAAGGAAAATGTTATCTTTATATGCAGATGTCTGGCTATGAGATTATTAAGAGGTAAAGTTGAGTACCTGGATCTGCGAATTTGAGAAGTATGTGGGAATGTGCCTTGCTACTCTAAGTATAGTCCATAGTGTAGCAGTCTAAATGCTGATTAGAAATACAGCCTACCTCAGACACACACACAATCAGAATCTGCCCTTTTTAAGAAAAGTGCGCACAGTAAAACTGGAAAGCACTGGTATAGAGGAAAGCAATCTTAAAATTCATCTCAAGCTTAGCTTTCACACTTAGAATAAGTTACTTCATCTCTTGGAATTTCCTTTTACTCACCTATGACATGTGAGAAATAATATCTAACCTTCAGAGTTATTGTACAGGATAGAAATAAAATATGTACAGTTCTATAAATATTTTGACAAACATTTTTAAACATTTGACAAACATTTATTAACTGCCTGTTATGTGCTGGGCACTTGCAAAGGCATTAGAAATTTGAAAGTATACAAGGCATAATCCTTCTATACAGGAACTCTCTGTCTTTGGAAGAACAAGATCAACCAACCTATAATTATAGAACACAGAATAAATGCCAGGCATCATGCTAGGCACCCTATGTCGTTGTATTTGGCATAACTGAGATTAAGAAGGGCTAAGTGTCTTCCCTATGGGACTCAGGAAGAGATAGAAAAAATACAGTAACCCTACTAGTATAAGTTACAGAGCAAGAACTATGGAAAAATTCTATGGAAAAGATCAAGGGAGAAAGGTAAAACCAAGAGCTTAATGGAGATTCCCCTGCCCCAGGAACCCCCAGTTTTACATCTTTTCTTAAGAAATGAATTCCTTCCACTTTGTGCTGTTTCTCTTGCACAGAAGCCTTCCAGCTGGAGCTGAAACTGAGAAGTCACCTGCAGAATGTTGAGACTCACTCTGCATCTCCATGTGAAAAACAAAAATACATGGTTAAATTCCACGTGGCTTTTAACTCTCCCTCAGCCAATTGGTCTCTGCTGTTTCTGTTTTGTGGATGAACTTATTTTGTGTGTTATTGTCCCCTTAAAATTTAAGGACATGGATCTTCATGAAAAGAACAAAGAGAAAAAACAACTTGTAAATTACCACAAGAAAAACCCCTGCTAAAAGCACTAAGTTTGCTGACAGATGGCAGAATCAGTTGAAAAGCGAGTACCATATTTACTTAGTCTAACCCATTTAGTAAGCCAAAAAAGTGTTATCTAATTCTATCCCCTGTGTATGTGTGTGTTTTGGAATAAACAGATGCCTAATGAGGAATGTGTCTAGTGTAGTTTTGGAGGAACCTGGTTAAACCCAGGTTCTGATACAAGGTTTGATTTTGACAAATATCAGTGTGTGAAGTTGAATCTATCATAAATAAAGTTGTCAGAACAAAAACAGCATTAAAATGCTGTCAAAGCAGCAACATTAATTTTTAAAAAAACAATACATTCTAGATGATTGTATCACATAAATTTGTTTTGAAATTTTTTTGTTATTTATGAAGTTTTATGTCAACTACAAAGTAAAGGACACAAGCCTATCACTATTAGAAAATCTGGACATAAATACTAATCCTACCACTACTTTATTTTGAATATTGAATTTTGAAACTGTATTATCAGATGAAGATGTATCAAGATCTAGTGTAAAATGTAAAGAGGAAAAAACATTTGGAATGCTGCATACATAAAAGGAACTTGGACTAGACTGAGGTTCTCAGTGAGTGCATATACCATGGTTTCTAGAAGGTGGGCTTATTGGCTATTATTTCAGAGTCATTGTGGGTTTTTTTCCAGTGACACATTGAGAGCAATGATTCACACAGAGTCAACATGGGTATAAGCATGCCTCATTAGGTGGCTTACACATATGGAGGAAAAAGCCTAGGAATTCATATTCTCTCTCTCTTCTTCTTCTTCTTCTTTCCTATTGTTTAAAAGCACAAAAGCATGATTATTAATCAATTAATTATTTAATTAATATCACACAAAGTATAATTTGAAACTAGCTATGGTAAAAGGAAATCACATCTTAATGATAAAAGTCAATTCACTAAGACATGATAATAATACAAGTATATATATATCTAATAATAAAAGCTCAAAGTCTATAAAACAAAATGCCTGAAATATGAGACCAAATAGAAAAAGTACACAATCATAAATGAAGACGTTAACACTCTTTGCTTCATAATTGATAGAACAAATGATAAATGAATCATAAAGATAGATTATCAACTAGACCTGACTGGCATTTACTCAATGCCGTGCTTAGCAAATGTAGAATACACTTTTGTAGAATATACTTTTCAAGTGAATATAGGACTTGTAGTATTTTATTGGGTTTTAATTAGTGTTTTGGGAACTAATGAGCATAAGTATAATTTCATACTTTTAGGGGCTATTTGGCTATTAGTACAGAAGCTATACTTGCCTCTCCAGATGTCTTTAATTAGGAAAGTGTAGCTTCACTTCAGCTGTTGTTGATACTTCACACATGCAACTTAGAGGATCACTGAGGACTGAAGGCAGCCATTGGACCCTGCGGAAGTCGTCTTGCTTGGAACATGGAAACCTTGCCACTTTTCCTGAGAGAGTTCATATTCAGTGACTGATTGATGTGGTAAACAACAAGCTAGCTAACTTTCACCTGGGTAGGACAAGTACTGTACTAGACATATTCCACCTGTCTCAGACTTCCCTGTAGGTTATGGCAGAGAGAGATAGAGAGAGGGAGAGGGAGAGAGAGAGAGAGAGAGAGAGAGAGAGAGAGTTATATACAATTAACCATGCTGCTGTTGTAATTTCACACTGATCATAATAATGGGCATGGTACTATTAAGAGATACCTTAAAGGTTCTCCTGAAGTCCAAACATATTCTTCTTTGTCTCCATTGTGAAGTAGGTAGTCCAATTTCTTCCTGGTATTTTGGACCAACTGCCTCCACCAACTCTGTAACTTCTGTTTCAGTCTGTTGGGAAGTCCTAGCTTCCAGTCCGATGGAATTGTGGTGTGTTCTGTGAAGCCTTCCCTTCACTAAACTAAGATTTCCAGACCAGGAGAACATACAGTAGCAAGAATAGGAAACAAAAACTTTGCTAGTGGGCAACTAGAGATAATGGTGAGTGATACCATTTCCATTTCCATTCCTGCACCTGCGAATCCTGGCTTTCAGAGAAATAGTACCACAAATTTCATACTGATTCAGAGCACATTCAGTCTTCTGAAGAACTGTGCCCCAGCCCTGAAAGGTATCACCACCTAGCTGGCACTGTAATTGCATCTTTGAAAGGCCATTTCACCATTTTACCAATCCAGCTGCTTCTGAATGGTGGGGAACATGATGAGATCAGTGAATTCCAAGAGCATGTGTCCTTTGCTGCATATCTTTGGCCATGAAGTACATTCTTTAGTCAGAAGCAATGCTGTGTGGAGTGCTATGATGGTGGATGAAGTATTCTGTAAGCCCATAGATTGTGGTTCTGGCAGAAGTGTTATATGCTGGGAAGACAAATCCATACCAAGAATAAATGTCTGTGCTAGTGAGGACAAAGTGATGCTTTTTCCATGGTAAAAGTGACCCAATATAATCAACCTGCCACCAGGTCATAGGCTGATCACCCCGGGGAATACAGGGATGCAGCATTAGTCTCTGGTCTTGGCAGACTAGGTATTCAGCAATGGCTGTAGCCAGGTTTAACTTGCAGTGGAAGTTAATGTTGCTGACTCCATGCATAATCTATATCCGTGCCACCATGGTCACTTTGTCTATAAGCCCACTGGGCAAAGACAAGGGTGGCTGTGGAAAGAGACTGATTTTTATCCACAGAATGAGTTTTCCTATTCACTTGATTATTAAAGTCCTTTTCTCCTGAGACCACAGTTGGTAAGCTATATGTGGGCTATAAATATATTCATATCCTTTGCCCTTATAGAGAAGTCTATCCACAAATTTGCCCCCCAAATATCTTTGTCTACAATTTTCCAGTCATGTTCCTTCCAAGTCCTTGACCCTCCAGCTAAGCCATTGGCTACAACCCATAAACTGGTATATAGTCACACATCTGGCCATACTGCCTTCCAAGCAAAGTGTATGAGCAGGGACATTGCCCCAAATTTTGCATATGATGAAGGTTCTCCATTACCAGTCTTTTAGGGACATTCTGAAGAGGGCCTGCAGGGATGTAGCTGTCTACTTTTAGGTGATACTTGCATAATGTACAGAGCTATCTGTAAGCCAGTCTTCTCATCTCCTATCACCTGATCACAGAGTATACTTCACTAGGCAAGAGGTGCATGGTGGGGAACAGAGGGCAAGAGTGGGAACCATGGGCGTTAGGACCACTTCTTCATTCCTAAACTGACCTGGTTAGGCACGATCACGAGATATCACTTCCATTTGATGATGGAGTTTGACTGTGCTTGTCCGACTTTATGACCAGGTGGGTCAGATTGCACCCATTTTATGATGGACAACTTAGTTGTCCCATAGGTAAACATTCAGTTTCCACTAAGGCCCAGTAACAGGGCAGGAGCTGTATTTCAAAGTTGTCTTCACATGTTGGTAAAGCCTTGCTTCAAGATCTTAAGGGCATCTGCTTTCATTCACCTGAGGCCTGCCAGAGGCTCCAAAAATCGTCCTTATTTGCTACTGATGCCTAAAGAACTATTGGCTCTGCTGAATCCTGTGGTCCCAGTGTCAGACATCCTGCATAGCAGCCTGGACCTGCTGCAGAGCCTTCTGTCATTCTGGGCCCCACTCAAAACTAGCAGCTGAGTTGCTCAGTAAATGGGCTGCAGTAAAACACTGAAGGGAGGAAGGTGTTGCCTCGAAGATATAAACAGGCCTGCTAGATGTTGTGCCACTTTTTTGGTGTAGGAGGGCCCAGGTGCAATAACTTATCGTTCACTGTGGATCTGTGCATGTAACTCTTGAATTCCAGTTGGATATATTTCCCATTCTCTGACATACAAATGCTCACATGGTACAATCAGCATAATGTCATCAGTGTGATGGACCAGTGTGAAACCTTATGGAAAACTGTTTCATATATATTGACTTTATAGCCATATATCTTAAGTGCTTTTATTCCTTATCATTTGTTAATTCACTTGGTTCTATGTTGACATTCATATAATCTAATAACTACCATTCCCCCCTCTTTTCAGTGTCTTAACCTAGTTTCATTTTCATGATTTACTTTATTGGTCAAAACTTCCAGAAAAATGTTTGCTACTACTTATAATAAAATGCATTTCTATTTTATGCCTGAATTTTTGATGTTACATTTTTCTGTATCTCTTTTATTGAAAATTTTGTTAAACATAGTGTCTACTCATAGCTTGCAAAGCTCTGTATTTTAAAAATTGCAACAAATACTGAATTAAAATTAGAAAATGAAAGAGAAAGAGAATCAGATTCCTGTAAACTAAATTGTAAACCAGAACTAGATAGCTGATATACCACTGAGGTAGGACAGTAAGGTGAATTGCTGGTATTGCCAGCAGGAAGCAAATTACTTCTTGTGGCCCTTGTGCATAGTAATGGAGAAAAAGCCTTTGCCAAATCAATAGTGGTATATCCTGCATTGGAAGATGTGTTAATCTGCTTAAGCAAGAAAATTATATGTGGCACAGCAGTTGAAGTTGAAGTTACCATTTGATTAAGCACACAGTAATCTACCATCATTATCCAACACCCAGCTATAGTATACACCTCACTTTAGAAACCTTCTGAGATCTGAACTGTTATAGGCCTAGGGGCAAAATGGATAGTGAGGGTGGCATCTGAGGAACATCAGCACTGTCTTCTTCACATGCCAAACAGTAGACTTAGGTGGCTATGGGATGGGAACCATGACCCTTGCATCTTTCAGTCTCTTGGTGGTAGCACTAATCTCTTCAGCCCCTCCAGGGATTGATAGTATTTTTGATACACTATTTTTCCAGGAGGTAACTCTGAGGGCTTCCATTTGGTCTTTCCCATCATTTAGCCCTCTTGCTACAAGTTAGGCAATCAACATGGGGATCTATCAAGAACTAAGTTTAACTACTCCAATTATGAGCTGGAGAAATTATCATAGGATAGACTTGAGGATCACTGGACCTATTGTGAATGAAACCTTCGCTAAAGCTCCATGGATTTACTGATGTTCATAGGTCCCTACTTTTACTGGAAGACCACGCTGATGTTTTAGATCTCCTGGAATCAGTGTTGGTTCAGAATTAGTGTCTAGTAGTTCAAACTGTGTAATCATTTACTTTCCCCCAGTGGACTGTTACCTTGATAAAAAGTCAGCAGGTTCCCTTGGGGATGAGTGCGAAAAGATTAACAGCAAGACTTTTTGGTAGAGCGCCAGGCTTCTTCCTCAAAGGCACCTGGCTTCCCTTTCATTCAAACATTTCTGGGTCTGTAAACTGATTCAAATTTGGGAATTGGCTAAGGGGCTGTGATTCTCCCTTGCTAGGATTTGAAGCAGATTTGTGTTCATTTGCCTTAAATTTTTTCTGCTTGTATAAGTGGAGAAAAATTTTCCTATACACTTAACTAAGAATACTGTGATTAATTGGCCAACACTGTAAATCCACATATATCAGACCATTGTAAACATTGCTTTGGTTTTGCGGTTCATTACAGTGAGTACGCCCACCTTGCTTTTTTTTATCTTTTAAAATTTTATGTAAAGCGAAAAAAAAAAACAAAGCCCAAAACAGAAAAAATGGTAGCAACAATACAGAATTCCAAAGAAAAAAAAGAAAAGAAAAAAACATTAAGATATCACTACTTGATAAATTACATACTGTCATCATGGAAATAGTTGTTCAAGTTACAAAATTAAATCATACAAAGTAGACATTGAAACAGTGAGACTGCAAACAGTTCTGCTCAATGATCTAACAAAAACTTAGTAATATGGCCATCTATATTATACACTTAAACATACATGCAGTTATATTCTTTAGAGCACTTTCTTTTCCTCTCTTTTTTACTCTATCAATTGCACATTTTGGGTTTTATTACTCCTACATTTCTTATTACTTTTTACACTAGAGACACAATGTGATATTTATAAATATGATTCTTATTTATTTCACTATTGAGGATAGTCTCAAGTTGTCTCTATTTACCTATGAAGGCCTCAAATTCATCCTTTTTTATAGCTGAGTAATATTCTGTTGTATAAAAATAGCACATCTTTTTCATCCACTCTGTGGTTGACGGGCATCATGGTTTTTTCCAAGATTTAGCTATTACAAATTGTGCTGCTCTAAACATGGGTGCACATATGTCACTGTGATATGACTTTTCTGTTTTTCTGGGAAAATACCCAGGAGGGGAATAGCTGGGTTGAATTGAGCTTCCAATCCTAGTCTTCTGAGAATTCTCCATTCTGATTTCCATAGTGGTTGCACCAGTCTACACTCCCACAAACAGTGGAGCAGTGTTCCTTTTTCCCTGCAGCCTCGCCAACACTTGTTATCAGTTGATTTCTTGATGGCAGCTATTCTTTCTGGAGTGAGATGAAATCTCAATGTTGTTTTAATTTGCATTTCTCAAATGACCAGTGATGGTGAACATTTCTTCATGTATTTATTTGCCATTTATATGTCTTCATCTGAGAATTGTGTGTTCATGTCAGATGCCCATTTTTGGAGAAGGTCTTTGAATTTGGGGGGCTTGATGCATTTCAATTTTTTATATGTTCTTGATATAAGTCCTTTGTCTGAGGGATGGCTGGCTAAAATTCTTTCCCATTCTGTGGGTTTTCTTTTCACTCTGTTGGTGATTTCTTTTGAAGTGCAGAAACTTTTCAATAACATGAGATCCTAGCTGTTGATTCTCTGAAGTGTTTCCTGTGCAGTTTGTGTCTTATTCATGAATTCTATGCCTACCCCTATGTCTCCAAGATTTCTACCTACCTTGTCTTCAGGTAGATTTAGTGTTTCTGTTTTAATGTTTAGTTCTTTGATCCATTTACAGTATGTTCTTCCTGCATTTTCATTGAATTGTAGGTATTGCTTTATTTCGTCTTTAATTTCATATGTAGCTCACTGGTTGTTCAAAAGGTTGTTATTTAATTTCCATGTATTTATGCAGGTTTTGCAATTTATTTTGCTATTAAGTTCCAATTTCAGTGTGCTATGGTCAGATATTATGCATGGGATAGTTTCAATACCCTTGCATTTACTTAAGAATGTTTTGTGGGATAATATATGGTCTATTTTGGAGAATGTCCCATGCCCAGCTAAGAAGAATGTGTATTCTGATGTGATTGGGTGGAACACTCTGTAAACATCTACTAAGTCCAATTGCTTGTAGGTTTGATTCAGTTCTATTATTTCTTTGCTGACTTTTTGTCTAGTTGATCTGTTTGTGACAATGGGCTGTTAAGGTCTTGTCTTAGTTACTTTTTACTCATCACTGAGACAAAATACCTGATGCCCAAAGTTGGGAAAGGAAAGGTTTATTTCTTACAGTTTTTGGAGGTTTCAGTCCATACTCAGTTGGTTCCAAGGCAGGGTGGCATGGCGGGGCCACAGTTCATAGTTGCTGCAAACAGCAAGGCAGAAACCGGTGAAAGAGAGAGACACACCTTATTCCTGCCATTACATCACATCCTGGCTCCACCCCATAGGAGGGTGTAGCACTGACACCATCAATCCAAGTACTACACAATGAACCAGTCACAAATGTGCAAGGCAAATACATGAGGCCTGGAGGCCACCGACATAAACCATGACATTCCACCCCTGGCCCCCAGAGACTCATGTATTACCTTTATATAAAGGACATTTAGTCCATCTCCAAGAGTTGCCAAAGTCCTAACATTTTCAGCATTGCTGAGAAGTCCAAGTCCCTAGTCTCCTCCAATATCTATGGCAAACTCTTAACTGTAACCCCCTATACAAGTGAAACAAGGTTAAACATTTCTGAAATGCAAGGGCACAAAATAAACATTACCATTCCAAAAGTTACAAATGGGGGAATATAAAGTATTGGAAACAGAGCAAGTCCAATATCCAGCAGGGCGAACATTAATTCCTAGAGTTCCATGCTCAGCATTTGAAGCAATCTGGTTGCAAGCTCCAAAAGGCTTCGGTGATTCCACCCCCATGGCACTTCCAGGGATTTCAGCTCCCACAGCTTCTCTCTTAAACTTTCTCTTCTCAGTTTTTGCAGCTTTCCTTGGATGATCCACGTTCTTTGCTTTTCCAAACTTCTGGGGTCTCCACTGCACCTTTGGCTTCACCCTTACATCTTTACATATTGCCCTCTCAGGGGCACACTGGTTGGCCTCCCAGGCCCTTTGCAATCAAGGTGGAAGCCTTCTTACCCTCAGAATTTGTGCATTTTCTTTGCACCTAAAATCAGTGCCATGTGGAGGCCTCCAAGGTCTTCTGCCAGCTGGAGCAGTAGCCAGGCTTTTCTCTCTCTTGGCTGTAGGGGTCGATTGCCTAGATCACTGGGCTCTGTTTACCTGATTGTGAAGAAAATCTTTTCTATGCTGCTGCCATTCTGGAACATCACGTGGCCTCCCATGCCATTCTGGAGCATGGTGCTCTGAAGCTTTCTCATCTGAGAAAATTCTTTCACTTTTGCAGTTTTGAGGCTGCAAAGGGTGGAGACCCACTGCTTCCTGGAATGCCTGGTGGCCATCTTTCTTATGTCTCTGTTTCTTCTCAGCAATCTAAGTCTCAGCACTATCTTTACAATCCACAGCTTTACTGGAGTTTTTCTTCTGGCCAAACTCACAGTGTTTTAAATTATCCTGCTGGGCTCTTTGCTCTTGATTTGCAGCATAGATCTGGCTAAAAGCCCCCAACAATATCCATGCCACAGCCTCAATGTTTGACTCCCTTGAAATTTCCTTTGCCAGATTAATCAGTCCATTAACCTTAATCTCAGTCTCAGGCAAAGTCTCTGGGCATAAGCAAAATGCAAACTTTCTGCCAAGCAAAACACACATCATAGGGAGTACAACAACCAGTGCAGTCTTTCTTCCCAGCAGAAACCTCCCAAGCCTGGTCTTTACCATCAGGCTTTCTAGCCTTCTGGTCTCCTGAGCTCTGACCAGAATCTCCTCTACAGAACAGCCTCAGCTGCTCCAGCTCTATGTATCCAGGCAACAAGTCCGAACCTTTCCAAACTCTGCTCACAAGCTATTTCCAAAGCCTCTTGAAAAACATGGTCAGGTATAGTCATAGCAATGACCCCACTCCTCTGTACCAAATTCTGTCTTAGTTACTTTTTACTCATTGCTGAGACAAAATACCTGATGCCCAAAGTTGGGAAAGGAAAGGTTTATTTCTTACAGTTTTTGGAGGTTTCAGTCCATACTCAGTTGGCTCCAAGGCAGGGTGGCATGGCAGGGCCGCAGTTCATAGTGGCTGCTAACAGCAAGGTGGAAACCAGCAAAAGAGAGAGACACACCTTCTTCCTGCCATTACATCACATCCTGGCTCCACCTCCTAGGAGGGTGTAGCAATGACACCATCAATCCAAGTACTACACAATGAACCAGTCATAAATGTGCAAGGCAAATACATGAGGCCTGGAGGCCACTGACATAAACCATGACAGGTGCCCTGTTATAATTGTGTTCTTGTGTATTTGGTTTTTCTTGTCCATTAGTATCTAGCTTATATAGTTGAGTGTTCCTGTATTTGGTGCATATATATTTATAATTGTTAGTTCTTCATTGTGAATTTTTCCACTTACGAGTATGTAGTGACCTTTGTCTCTTTTAATCATTTTAGGTTTGAAGTTCACATTGTCTGAAAATAGAATAGTTACTCCTGCTTTTTTCTGGGTTCCTGTTGCATGGAATACTGTTTTCCATCCTTTGACTTCTAATCTATGAGTTTCCTTTTGGGTCAGATGTGTTTCTTGTATACAGCATATTGTGGGATCCTGTTTCTTGATCCATTCTGTCAACCTATTTCTTTTGATAGTTGAATTGAGGTCATTTACATTTATGGATATAACTGATATGTACTGGCTTGACTTTGCCACGTTATGTTCCAATTGTTTGCTTTTTGCTTTTCCCCCTTATTTAATTGCTTGTTCTACCTGCTGGTTTCTTTCTGTTGTTGTTCTGGGGATTGTGGTCATTTTTATCTCTGTCTAGTATGTCTTTCAATACTCTTTCTAGGGTTGGTTTGGTGGACGTGAATTTCTTCAGTTGTTCTTTGTCATGGAAGTATCTTGTTTCTCCATTAAATTTGAATGAAAGTATTGCTGGGTACATCAGTCTGGGTTGAAATTTGTTTTCTTTTAGGGGCTTGAAATATCTTATTCCTAGCTTGTCTTGACTTGAAGATTTGTGCTGAAAAGTGTGCTGTGATTCTAATGGGCTCTCCTTGATAAGTGAGTTTTGTCTTTTCTCTAATAGCTTTTAGTATTCTGTTCTCATGCTGTATGTCTGAGATCTTAATTATTATGTGTCTGGGTATAGATTTATGTTGGTTGTGACTATGTTATGTTATATATGTCTCACTTACTTGTATATCAGATTTTTTCCCCATGTTTGGGAAATTTTCTGTTATTACTTACGTGAATATTTTAGTTATGTTATTTACATTGACTCCTGCATCTTCACTAATGCCTATTAATCTTATATTGTTGCTCTTGGCATCATCTTGAAGCTTCTGGATTGTCATTTCATGCTGCTTTGTTATTTTTAAGAGTTCTATCCTTTTATGATCACTAATTGCGATCCTGTCCTCAAGGTACAAAATCCTATCCTCAGCTTCATTTAAATGGTTTTGCATGGTTTGAATAGAATTGTTTGTTTCTTGGATGTCTCTTTGAGTTTGTTTCATGAATTCTGCTTGTTTTCTATATTGTTCATTCAAGGTTTCAATCAGTTTCCCATGCTCCTGTAGTTTTTTCTCTATTTCTTCTTTAGCTGCACTCAGCAGCTCCTTTACTAAGGTTGTTATTTCTATCTTTACATGAAATATTACTTCCAATTTGATTTCCTCTATAGCCTCATGGAGTTTTTTTTTTTTTATTTCATTCGCTATCTTTTCAGAGATTTCCAGTGTGTTACTTTTGGCATCCTCTATTTTAGTGTCTCCTGTACTTGCTTCTGATGGACTAGATGTTTGAGATTGCATTTTGCTCTTTTTTTTTTGGCCATTTTCCCCTTTTGAGTTAGTGTTTGGTTCTTCAGTCCCACTAGTGTCAACTGTTGGTAGTATGTATCTTGGGATCCTAATTGCTGGGTCCCACAATGAATAGGTGGGCCAATCACCTGACTTCCTGCTGCAGGACCTGTTGAGTGAGTCCTGTATTCTTCCTGTGCTGACAAGCCTAGTAGTATTGATGTAGGCCAACTTTTAGTTCCTGCTGGTACTTAATCTTTGGGTTATGCCAGGTCATCAAATCTCTCCTTCTATAGTGTTTGTGTTGGCTGAGGCTCTACTGTGTCCCTATTGTGTGCCTGGGTGTCTCATAAGCCCTTTTGATTTTCTTCAAGTTGGAGGAGTCCTTCTCAGCACACTCCTCACTCTGCCTGATGTTTTCTGTGTGTAGGAAGGGGTAACCCACACTCTTGTCAGACTCACCAAGGTCTTACAGTTAGTTGGAGGGAGCTTTACTACTGGCCCTATTTACACACTGTGCACCTCTATTTTAGGGGCATACTCACCACACTGACTGGAGCCAGCTGAGATCTTCTGTTTTGGTGAGGCAGTCACTTAACCTCCCTTCAAGCTAGCACAGATAATCTGCTGTAGTCCAAGGTTTGCCTGGGAGTGAAGTTCCACGTTTGCCTTGTGTGCTGGGATTCCACTGGAGCATAGGGTTAGGGCCCAGGACTGGATTCCCGGCTCTGCTAGCTGCTTGGAGTTTGCTGGGTGTGGCCCGTTTAGGCCTGTTGGTCCCTCTCATGCATTTTGGGGTGGTTTCAGATGCAGGGCATGGTCTTACTGCCTGGGAGCGGAGTTCCAAATTTGCCCAGTGTGCTGGGCTTCCGATGGAGTGTGGGCTCCCCAACTTGCTTTTGATAGTTGAGCAACACCACTTGGCCGCTGCCATTCTGGAATCCAATTATATTCATCACATCTAAGTTTTTCAATTGAGTGACTGCAGTTGTCACCATACAGATAATGGCACACAGAGAATGGCAAGCTCTTCAAGGATGCTGGTGTTCCCCTCACAAATGTTTCTCATGATAGTAGTGAAGGGTATGATTTCTGGACTCTTCCAGAGTGAAGGGGTAGGTACAAATTTGTTCCAGCATTCCTATTTTTCTAAGCCTCAATATCTCTGTCAACAATAAATAAGGAATATCAGGCATCTTGATCTCATTCAGTGTGCCATCTTTTGATCCTTATTTCAGCTAACAAGCCAAATAAATTCTTAGCATCTTTTAAAATTCCATGAGCTACTTAATGGGCCACACTAAGAAATTCAACTTGCTTCAAAAATATTTCTTTCACTATTGTCCCTCATCCATAAAATTTGTTCCCATGCTTGTTCTTCAGACCTCTGCTTGTAAAAGCTAAAAACTCAAGAGATTCTTTGAGAGTAGAGCAGACCTCCTCATTGGCTATCCTATGTACCTCACTTTAGAAACCTGAGATTCGAACTGTTATAGGCCTAGTGCAAAAATGGGTAGCCAGGGTGGCTTCTGAGGAACATCAGACTGTCTCGTTTGGGGGATATATCAAGGAAAGTCATTACTGTTTTTATAAGCAACACAGGACAAGTTTCCTTAGATAGAGAGGCCAATACCACAAGGGGTGCTGGTGGGGATGCTTTTGCCACTGAGGATGGGAAACTTTCTCCCTCTGGTAATTTAATTTCATTGGGATTTAGTTTCATTGGGATTGGGATTTTTTAGTGTCCTAGCCTCACTGTTTGCCCAAACATCTCCATTCCCATTCTTTTCTGATCAGTGTCTTTACTTTAACTGCACATACTTTTCAAAGTTGAGCATGAAACTTGTGCTATAATTCAGCCAGTTGCATTATGAAGGCTTGTGTGTTTGATTTTCAACAACTTTAGCCCTAGTTAATGGAAAGAAGATTCTCCTTCAGGAGATGCTTAGCAGACTTCAGTTTACTTACGTGTCCAAAGTTGGGAATTTGAATTTTTGAACTCCTTATTTTCCTCTATTACTTTGTCCAGAGATACTAAAAGCATCTAGCCAGTATCATTACATTTCTTACTCTTCCAAAAATGTTCAAAAGTATCACACAAAGATTACCACTAAATTCCTTGCATTTCACAAATGTTGAACTAGGGCAATCAATGGGTCTATGTCACATATTATTTTAGTCAGTCCACACCACTGTCACTGTCTCTCTACACCATCAGAAGGAGAGACCATGCCATCTTCTCTAGGAACCACTAAACTTGACTAAAGAAATGCATCTTTACAAATCTCTTTCTCTACAGTGAATTCTGGCACCGCAATCTGCATTAGTTAGGGTTCTTTAGGGGAACAGAATTAATAGAAAACAATGTACAGTTATGCCAGGGGATTTATTAGGTAGACATATGGGATTGGATGTGGAAGAGTCCACAGTGGCTGTCTGTGCACCGCAGCGCAGGAGGGTCTGGTAGCTGCTCAGCCCACAAACTGGGAGCTGCAGAGGGAGAGGTGTCAAGCACTAGTACAAGGTCCAAGGCTTAGAAGCTCACTGAAAATTTCTCAGTGATACAAGTCTGTGTTGAAAGGCAAACTGGAGTCTGATGTCCAAAGGTGGTAAACACATACACATGCACACAGGAACACTTCCTTCTCCCGCTTTTTAGGTTGTCAGCTTATTGGTTGGTACCACCCACACCTGTGAGTGGCCTTTCATCAGGTTGCTGGTGTGTGTATCAATCACCCCCAGACACATCTGGAACAGTTGTACTAATCTGCTAAGCATTTAATTTCTTAACCTATTCAAACTGACATATCATGATTAACAGAGAAAGCAGAAGAGCAACAAGGCAAGAAAGAAAGAAAAAAGACAGAGGAGGAAATGGCTTTTCTTGCTCATGCCAGCTGGGAATGAGAGCTTTGTGTGTAGACAAACACACACACAGTCAAGGCAGAGCTGTTGCCCATTATTTATTTTCAGTTCACCCAACAGGAGAAGTGAAGCACCTCTCGGCCTCCCACTCACTTTAGTCCTTGTTTCTGTAAGGTAAAAATTGCTAAGACAGGAGAAAACTTGTTGGCTGCTTTTTATCAAAACAATGGTGCACTGTATTAGGGCATCAGAACAAGCTTGATTTCCTTGATTTGGAGTCCTAGAACATTTTTAAACCCGTGGTTACCAGCGGGGTTGTGTTAGTTTCTCACTTTGGCAGAGTTAATCCTGTACAGCCAGTTAGTAACACACATTTTCCAGGTGGTAGCCAGTTCTTTTCCATTTTCTTCTCAAACTAAAACAATATATAGTTTAAGATCACTGAGAAAATTATTGACACTCTTCTGGGTAGTTTCATCTAGATTCGAGTCCAGAGCTTTTCTTTCTTTCTTTTTTAAAAAATTTATTTATTTATTTATTGCTTTCCTGTAATTTGCTGTGCTGTGCTGTGCTGCTTGGCAAGCTACTTAACCTTTCTGAACTCGAATTTAGAAAGCGCCAAAATACTTGACACATTCCTCCCAAGGCGCCAGTGGAATTAGCCAGTGAGTCAGCAAATGTGTTTTATGATTCCTGGAAAAGTCAGCTCACATTAAAAAAAAAAAATTCTACATAGTATAAAATAAGTTTTATCAAACATTTTGCCCATCTGTCCTAATGTGCTGTTTTAAACGAATACGCATTTTTCTTGTTATTTATGGATTTATTTATGTCTTTACTTTCTCTAGGAAGCTGACTTACATAGCCTTCCTTTGATGAAGTAAAGCCTGGAAAAGCTGAGCCTTGAGCAATATGCATATCACATCCTACTGATTAGTTTTATTTTTTATCCTTCTGACTGTGAAACAAAAAACGTATCTGATTTTTAATAACTTCAAATATACAAATGACTTAGAGCAGGGACAAGATAGTAAATATTTTCCACTTTGGAGGGCATATATTCTCTGTCATGGTTACTCAAATTGCCCTGGCATGAAAAGCAACCACAAATAATGTGAAATGGATGAGCGTGGCTGTATTTACTAAAACAGGCAGCAGGCTGAACAACCTAAGGGCTACATTTGGCCAATTTGTGACTTAGATGAATCCCATACCCATCCTACTTCTTGTGTGCATGCCAATGCACGCACGTACACACACACACACACACACACACACACACACACATGCATTGTTTGTAGTTTGGTAACGAGATTTTTTTCTATATTTATTCATATAGTAGAATAATGACACAGAAAGACCAAGTGTGTATAATATTCAGCTGTAGGGAATAGTAAAATATCTAACCCTTCCAACCCACCTTTGCCACAGCAACAACTGAGTCCTATCCATTATTTTATCATTAAATTCTGTTTAAATTTGTTTCTCAAACTGTGTTTTCAAATTTTCTTTTTTTTGTTAATTTTAAAGAGAATAAAACAAAAGAGGGCAGAACAGAGCAGATCAGAGCAGGACAACAAAGGCAACACAGTACTTTACATTAAGACAACCAGACATTAACAGTAGCTATCACAATATCTCTTTCTCTGCTAAAGTTGAGCATAGTTTCAAATACAATAATATCAAACATAACAAAAAAGTATAAAACCATTCAAAGAGTGAAAGAATTACAGGGTATTCTGAACCAAATAACAGAGAATGATCAATGGGTACTATAATATCTCATTTTCAATAAAATTTTTGTTTATACTATCACACATATTCAAATCCCAATAAGACCCAATGTGATAGATAGAACCAATGGTAGTAGAAGAATAGAAGCATGGTAGGACTTCTAAGAAGGACGATATTAAATCAGCAATAGCTGTCATAATGTTTTGTTTTCTTCAAAGCAGCTGTTCATACCATCATGCATGATATAGTCAAACAAAACAGAGTAAAACCATTCCAACTGATGAATGAAAACATTGAAAGGCTTCAAAGCTATGAGATGGGGGCTCATTCTTACCATAAAATCTTATATACTCTTATCAACTCTCATACTAGGGAGGCTATATGGTATTTATACATGTGAGTCTGGTTTATTTTGCTTATGAGTATGGTCTCAAGTCGTGTCCATTTATTTATAAATATCTTGATGTATCATTCATTATAGCTGAGTAGTACTCCATTGTATAAAAATGCCACAACTTTTTTATCCATTCCTCAGTTGATGGGCACTTAGGTTGTTTCCAAGATCAGGCTATTACAGATTGTGCTGCTATAAACATGGGTGCACATATATCACTGTGGTATGATGTTTTCAGATATTCTGGGAATATGCCTAGAAGTGGAATAGATTGGTCAAATGGGACTTCCAAACCCAGCTTTTTGAGGAATCTCCAGACTGACCTCCATAGTGGTTGCACCAGTCTACACTCCTACCAACAGTGCAGAAGACTTCCTTTTTCCCCACAGCCTGTCCAGCACTTGGTAGTTTTTTCTATCCTGGTCATTCTTTCTGGGTGAGATGGAATCTCAGTGTGGTTTTAATTTGCATTTCTCTAATGACTAATGATGATGAACATTTTTTCATGTATTTATTTGCCATTTGTATTTCTTCATCTGAGGACTGTGTATTCATTTCAGATGCCCATTTTTGGATTGGGTCGTTGAATTCTGGGGATCTGACTTTTTAAAATTCTTTATAAGTTGTAGAGAGAAGTCCCTTGTCTGAGGGACTGTCCATTAAGATTTTTTCCCCATTTGTGGGTTTTCTTTTCACTCTGCTTTAAATCTCTTTTGACATGCAGAAACTCTTTAATAGGATATGGTCCCAGTTATTGATTCTGGGAAGTATTTCCCGTGCAGTTTGATTCTTGTTCATGAATTCTCTACCTACCCCCATATCTTCGAGGTTTTTACCTACTTTGTCTTCCAACAGATTTAGTGTTTCTGTTTTAAGATTTAGATCTTTGATCCATTTAGATTTTAGTTTAGTGTATGGTGATAGGCATGAGTCTAGTTTTAGTCTTCTGCATATGGATAGCCAATTTTTCCACTACCATTTGTTGAAGAGACTGTCATTCTTCCAGCGAACATGTTTGGCCCCTTTATCAAAGATAAAGTGGTTGAGTGGGTTTGTGGTTGTGGTTGTATCTTCCAATCTATTTCATTGATCTTCAGGTCTGTTTTTATTCCAGTACCATGTTGATTTTATTACTGTAGCTTTGTAGTATTATTTCAAGTTGGGGATTGTGATGCCTCCTGCCTTGCCTTTGCTGCTTAGAATTGCCTTTGATATTCTAGGTCTCTTCTGGTTCCAGATGAATTTTAGGAGTGATTGCTCTAGATTTATGAGGTATGTTAGTGGTATTTTGATTGGGATTATATTGAATCTGCATAGTAATTTTGGGAGAAAGGCCATTTTCACAATGTTTTTTCTTCCTATCCATGAACAGGGGATGTCTTTCCATTTTCTGAGGTCCTCTTCAGTTTCTTTTTTCAGGGTATTATAATTTTCCTTGTGAGAGTGGCCTGGGCTGTTTGGATCGAAAGTCTGCGCAGACCTGCATCTTGGCGCGACTCTTTGGGACTGGTAAGCATGCCCTTCATCTGCAGGGAACTGCCTGGAGATTGGCATCTGGGCCAGGTCTGTTTGGGCCCATAGCCCCGCCCTTCACCCCCAGGAAGTCTCCCAGAAAGCAGCATCTCAGGCTTTCTCTTTGAGACCCGAAAGTCTCGGACCCGTAGAGTGGCCTGGGCTGTTTGGACCAAAAGTCTGCGCAGACCTGCATCTCTGAGCGACTCTTTGGGGCTGGTAGCCCCGCCCTTCATCCGCAAGGAACTGCCTGGAGATCGGCATCTGGGCCAGGTCTATTTGGGACTGTAGCCCCGCCTTTCACCCCCAGGAAGTCTCCGAGAAAACAGCATCGCGGCCTGTCTCTTTGGGACCCGAAAGTCTCGGACCCGTAGAGTGGCCAGGGCTGTTTGGATTGGGAATATTGTGGAGACTGGCGTCTTGGCCAGGTCTGTTTGGGACCGGGAACTTTTCAGAAATGAACATTCTGGCCTGACTCTTTGGGACCTGTAGGCCCTTCACTCGCAGGGAAACTCCTGGAGACCTGCCTGGGACAAAGCACGGAGGCCTGGCCTGCCTGAGATTCCACAGACTCTGGGGTGGCCACACCCAGCATTCGCCTTACAACTTAGGGAGCCAGGAGCCCACAGAGGGGAGTTAGGACCCTGTGAGGAAGCCAAGAGCCTGTGGGGGAGCCACTGCCCATCCAGGAACTGAGGGTGTAACAGGTAATTTGCCACATAAGCAGAGAAAGCTTTGGAACACCACTCAAAGTAGGGAAATATAGAAAAATGACAAAAGGAAAGACCAAAAGGCAGGCTCAAAGCCCTAACCCTCCCCAAGAATGCTTAGAAGCTGTGTATATAGAAGAAAAAAGAAGCCATACACCTGAAATGTCTGAAATGATATCAAATGAAATAAATATGCAAATAGGGAAAGCTATGGAGAAATTCAAACCAGAAATACTTGCCCAGGTAAAAGAAGAATTGATAAAAACAGTGAAAGAAATAGTGAACGCATCTAGTGAAAACACAGCTAAAAAATT
>PVJX010015028.1:0-43620 GCA_004027295.1 Dolichotis patagonum
GATTCCATTAGTAAGAAGCAGTAGAGAAAAGTTAGAAAGTTGGAGAAAATAAGGGGAATTTGTACTTTCCATTTTTTTGTTTTTGTTTCTGTTGGATTATTTGTTTTACAGCCCTAGAAGCAGCACCTGACTTCATACAGGCAGTTGGCCTCTGGGTTTATTTCTTCACTACTCCCACAGCTAGCTCTCTCCTTGTCCTGAGTCCTCAGATGTGTAAACCACAGCAGGAAGTGAGCCCCAGAAGAGTACCAACTCTGTGGGATCCTTTCACTGGGCTTCTAGGAGTTAAAAGTCTCCACAGAATTATCATGTCCCTGAAAGTAAGAGCAGAAAGTCATCCTGGAACTATTCCTAGCTCCTTTGTTCTGAGAATTTATTTTACTGAATAGAGCCCCCAAGGCACCAAAGCAAACCCTTAGTGATCTACCCTCAGAAGTCATGCGTTTGAGTGTTCTTTTCCAAACTATATTCCTGAAGGTATAATCATTATTTCAATGTTTCTTTCTTCCTTCTCCTTTTCCAACTTGAATAAAAAAATGTGGCATGTGAAATTTTCCCAGTAGCATTTCCCTTTTCCTAACTGAGGCACAAAGCAAAAAATATTAATGGAGGAAATGTCTCTCCTATATGGTGTTTATGTATCATCTCTCTACCAGCTTCTTAGTTCTCTTTTACCCTTTACCCAGACTTAAGCAAAGCATGTTAACTGCCTCAAAGTTATAGAATCATATATTCAAGGTTTTGAACTGAGTGTGATTTTTGCCTATTTTCCATGTTGGTGAACTTCATTGAAGAGGTTGAATAGTTTTACTTGGGGTTCTATGATCTTCTTGAGTCTTTGGATTATATATTTAATAATTTAGAAAATTCTTTGAATCTTTTGACTGAGAGTGTATTAAATCTATATAACAATTGTGTGAGCATGGCTATTTTCTCTATGTTGCCTAGGTATTTCATGCCAGCCATGTAGATTTGTTTCCCTTATTGAACCTGATCAAGTATTTCATTATTTTCTCATCTTTCATATTCAAAATTCATAAGAACATATTAATACAGTAGAAGTGAATTTTTTACTAGTTTAGTATGATATTTTAGACATTTTAAAAAATGTAATTAATATTTCACAAATAATATAGCATATAATATTATAATTGATTAGAATACTATGTATATATTCTAATCAACTATAAATAGCAACCTGTGAAAAAAATTCCTTGGCTTTTTCTCTAACTATTTCTAGCAGATTTTTCAACAATTTTTGGCTTCCATGTAATTTTTTTAATAAAGAGCAAATGCAAAATAGTTATTGCTTAAATTTCCTGTAATTGTGCATTACATTTAATGCAAGAATAAATAAGTCCTATGATTTGCAGGACATGAACACAAAATTCTAGATTTTTTTCCTTTATAAAGAGTTCATTTAACCACATGTGGAGTGCAAGTTACACTTTGAATTTCTACTTATCTGGCAGATTTTCTGCTGTGAGCTTTTAATAAGTATATTTTGCTTCCTCTGAAGCACATATGATCAATTTCTTTCAATAATTAGTGATAATCTGTAAGAGCAAGTTTTATCTTTAAAAGCAGAAAATCTAATTTCTGGGCTTTTTTCTCCTTACCAGTGTTGCTTTAAATGCCCAAGTCTATGTTATTTCATGTTTAGATTGTAGAGGCTCTGCTTTTAAATAAAATTATATAGGTGGAATTAATATACTGCCTCATTTAAAAAGACATGCCAAGAATATTGCTATTATTCACTAATGGTGAATTTAATGATAAACGATTTTGGTAGGGATTTTGCTCTTTCAGAAGGTTGAATATATATATATATATATATTAGATATGCATATATCATCTTTAAAATGAAGAACAAAGGTAAGTTCTTTTCCTTCTTCCTTTTAAACACTTATATTACAAAATTGTGAAAGTCTTCAATTTCCAGAAGTTCTTTCATCTATTTAAAACTAATTAATTGTTGTGTGGTAGATTTAGAGAGTAGAGTGTTAGTCATAAAGAAGGATACATTTGAATCATTTGTAGGAAAATTATACTTTATGACCATAATGTTAAGTGAAATAAATCAGAAACATATGTTTAAAATATGAGAAAACTAAAGTATAAGTATTTTAAAAATCCAAATAAGAGATAGATGACAAAAAAAAGATAGACCTTTTAGACATGGGAAAGGCATTTTGGGATGGGCAAAGAGAAGGGCAGGTAAAAAGTAGTAAGGTGGGATATGTATATAGACCAAATCTCCAGAATGAATGAATTCAGTATATAGTACATTGAAAATATGTACTATTAAAAACAAAAGAAAAATTATTTAGTATCTTGCTAGTAAATGGTTAAAAAAATTCAATGGTAGAGATAAAAATATAAATAGTATAAAATAGAATTATGTGAGAAGAATCAGGAAATTCTACTGTTGATCTTACTTTAATTCTATTGAAAATAAATCAGTCCTGAGTTCAGACTCACTGCACATAACCTCCATGAACACAATATTTGCCAACAGAAAATGAATTAACCTTTCATTACTGTAAAATGGAATGATACAGTTATTAATTCAATAAATGTATATGAACTTCTTTAATCTATAAGTTATTTTAGTCATTTTATAATTTTGAATTTTTATGTGGAACATGAGTACAAAAAATGCTATATAAGTTTAAAAGAAAATGTAACATACTATGCCCTTACTATTTTTTCTAATAGGTAAAATACCTGATTAAATATTTGAACGCATTACATTATAATGTTGTAGTTATTTTACATGATATTTTTCATTATACACTATAAAATGTAACTTTTCAAAGTGAAATTTTTTGTGTATACCACAAGATGATAGTCTGAAAACTAAAGGGTAACTATATAGGTATATATATGAAACAATTAAAAGCATATAATGCAATTTTCTATAAATTGCTATAATTAAGAGATTATACAACTATATTATCTTTCATTTCTGGTCCTTGCTTGGGAAGTATTTTGATTTAAAAAGTAAGTCATATATAGTTCACTGAATAATTTTAGATAATTTGAGAAATTTTATTTTGCATAGAATTCAAGATTAAAAATCTGGAGACAAAGGAAACACTAAAGAATTCATACCAAGTGGAAACCTTTCATTAGTCTTTCAATTTTTAAGGTATTTTATTCTTCTTCTATATAAATTGCTTTTAATTATATAAAAAAAATCTGTATTTTGGGTTTCCTTAAAGAAAATATCACTTGTGGAGGCAGTTTTTCTCCTTCTTATTAATTATTATGACTATAGAAATCAATTATCAAACACCTGGTGAGGAGCAAAGGTTCTTTTCACTTGGCACCTAATACTGACAAAGGCCAAAACCAAATCCTTTTACCTGTATGAAAGCTTAAGCAAAACAGCTTTGAAAACAACATACTATTGCCTTAAACAAAGTCGCCATCTCTGAGACAATGAAATAAAATCTCTGTCTTCCAGCAAACACATGGGTATGTGTCATCAGTGATTTTTTGGCTACCATTCTTTCCTCTTGCATTTCAATGAAAAGTTCTCTTTAATATCTCAGAAAATGATGATTATATTATAAAGGTGATCATAACACATTTCCTTCTAAAATGTTTGTAAATATAGAAAAGTTTCAGTGGAAGAAAAACTGAAAGTGTTACTTGTCATCTGGTTGTCTGAAATTATTTTTATCAAAGCATCACTAGTGTACTATTGAGGATTTTGTCATGTGCTCATTTACAACACTATCAACAGTTCAATGACTTAAAATAGTATATTTAAATAAATAATGAGTTAGATTTTCTCCTCATAAACTGTTGTCTGAAAACTCTGCTCCACATCTTGTTCCACTTGGAACCCAAATAATGCAATTTAAATGTCACCAATAAATTTCAGGGGAGAAAAAACTAGAAACAATAGATATTATACTGCATTATTTCATGCCTCATAAGTTCAAATAGACATATCTGTAATCATCATTATAAAGAAATAAAATCATACCAAATTTAACAAAAGCAAACACACTAAAATTTATAGATCATAGTTTAGCACTAAATTCAGTATTTACCTAGCTTTGTAATGATAGCCATCAGACATTACAAACTGCATCATCTCATCTCCTTGGCATTTCTTTTCCTAACACACACTGACAATGAACAGCAGAACTATAGCAAAATTAACAAGTGAAGGAAAATAAAGACATTGTGTTTTTTATTATTTTTTTTCTGTCTGAACACATGTATGGTTGATGGTCCTAGATCAGCACTGCACTTGATAAATTGCCCTCCAGCTTTAGTTTATTTCTTTACATTTCTCATAGTTGACTCTATCCTGGCTCTCAGATTCCTGAGTTGCAACAAAAAGTACCTTCTTTTAGAGATAAGAGTATTAAGTAGGGTACTGTGTGAGGTGTCACACCACAAGGTTCCCAGGTACTGAAAGTCTGATAGATTTATCACATGCTTCTGAGTAAGTGCAGAAACGTCCGGCAAATCCTGCATTCTGAAAATCCATGTTTCCAATGAATAGACAATTGAAGAGACCAAAGCAAAGGCATCAATGTCTTTTGTGATTTATCCTCAGAAGTCATGCACTTGTACTCTCTTTTTTTTCCCCAAAACTTGTCCCTCAGGGGACAGGTATTATTTCAGGATGACCTTCTTTTTATCTTTCATCTTTTCCTAAATAGAAAATTGTTTTTGTGAAGTTTGCCCCAATAATTCCCTTTTCCTCCCTGAATCCTAACTAATCAAAGGAAAAATTAAACATCAACAAGCCATACACATGGTCAGTAAATACAGGCTCACACATCAGCTCTCCATTTGCTATTCTGGTCCCCCTTTGCCCTTCATCCAGACTTAAGCAAAGTGTGTTATTACTTAGGATAAAAAATTCATACTGAAGCTTTTGAATTAATTGTGAATTTGCCTATATTACAATTTTGCTATATTACAGTGGATTTTATTTATTATTATTATTTTTTTTTGGTACCAGGGATTGAACTCATGACCTCATGCTTGCCCGGCTGGCGCTATACCACTGACCTATATACCAAGCTACCCTGCATTTTTTTTTTGCAGAGAACACTGAGTGGTTTTCTCTTGTGGTTCACTTGAGTTGATACCTTTTAATACATTAGAAGATTCTTGTGGTTATTTTTTTGAACACTGTTTTCTTTTTTAATTCTCTCTCTTTTTTCTGAGATTCAATTAACCTGCATATTAGAACTTTTGACTGTTACACTTGAAATTGAGGAAACAATAGATCATGTATGTTTACCTATGACTAGCATACCTACTTGCTCTAAACATTCTTTAAATCTTCATCAGTTATAACAGATTTGCTTAATGTATCAAACCCTATGATATATTTCATTCTTCTCACATTACTTTATACTGTTTTAAAGTACATGTGAAGGGAGACTATATTAATATATGGAAAATGGAACACTTGTCTTTATAGTATATTATTAAATTCTAGACATTTAATAACATGTAAATAATTCTTCATTGAAAACATATACCATATATAAATATGTACATATATATTACTGTTCTGACATCGATCTGTAAACAAAAAATCTCTCTAGCTTATTTTACTGATCTATGCTTCTTCCATACATTTTTGCACAATTTTCTTGAGATAGAATAAACATAAAGTGTTTGTTTCTTCTTTTCCTATGATTTTAAATTTTAGTAAATTAGGAATAAAAAACATATACACATAAATATACATATTTTTCCCCAAAATACATTTATCTTATTACTTTTTAATACAAATTCCTTTCTCTTGATAATTGATAACAAAACAAAGTTAGTAACACAGTATAGTAACACAATATAATACATATTTTAATTAGCTTGGTTTAGGCATTCTACTGTGTGCATATATATCCAAATAGCATGTTGACAAATTTTCAATATATGCAATTTAATTGTCAACTAAAATGAATTAATAGTTTTTGGTACTAGGAATTGAAATCAGGACCTTGCATTTGCCAGGCAGATGCTGTGCCACTGAGCTATATACCCAGCCACAAAATAATTAATTATAAAAATGTCTCCAATAATTTCTGCTAATCATGTTCTACCTGCATAGATCATGTTTTTCCCTTTCTGCCTAATCATATGCTTATGGGTCTGACTCTTGTCGACCATCATACTCCATTTTTAGGCCTTTTTGAGACAAGGTCTCAGTGTGTAATTCAGGGGAACCTTTCACTCAAAGTGACCCTCCTGCTTCAGCCTCCTGAGTGCTGAGATAACAAGTGTGTACCACTACACCTGACCTCAAGCTTCCATTTCACATGCTTGTGTCTTGACTCAACTTATTAAAGGTACTATCAAGTGATTAGAGCTCAAATAGAAAGGAGACTATCCTTCCTCTTATTCCAGCTGCAGTCATCCTTGTCATTGCATTATCTGTAGTTCAACTGGATGGTCCAGCTTCCATTTTTCCAAATTTCCCTGGTCTTCTTTAAAGTGTGCATTTTCCCTCGTAACTTATACTGTAAAAATATTACAGTTTTCTACAGCTGTTCCTCACTAAGCACCTCATCATACCGTGTTTATATCTATTTCTTGACCAAATTTTCCAAGTAAGCAATTCCTTAAAAATTGGCTCATTTACCTTGTAAGTGTTTCTGATACTTTATTCCTCTGAACAAACAATGCACTATTATTGCTAAAGCAGAGGAAATGGAGTTTCCTGGTAGACAATGGATATTCTTTCTTTAGAACTGTTTCCTGGACACTGGTCTTTATCAGGACAAGGGTGTAACTACCAAACAATGAGCTGTGGCTAGTGGAACCATTTAAGTGCTTTAGACTGGCTCATTTCTTGTACATTTTCTTTTTTTTTTAATCTTAAAGAGAACAAAAGAAAACAGAACAGAACAAAGCAAATCTGAACAGAACAATACAAGCAAGACAGCACTTCACAATATGACAACCATATATCAACAGTAGCTACCGTAATGTTTCTTTTCTTTGAAATAGTTGAGTATACCTTCTCACACAATAATATTAAACATAACAAAATAGTATGAGAATGAAGAGAATGAAGGTACTACAGGACATTCAAAACCAAATAACAGAAAATGAACAGCAGCTACTATAATATCTCATTTTCCTTAAAAAATTTGTTTATACTATCACACATATTACAGTCCAATAAGACAGAGCAAGATAGAACCAATGGAAATAGAAGAACAAAAGCATGGTAAGACTTCAAAGCAAGATGATAGTAAGCCAGCAATGGCTGCCATAATGTCTTATTTTCTTCAAAGTAACTGTTCATGTCATCACACATAATAAAATGAAACAAAACAGAATAAAACCATTCTGATTAATAAATGAAAACATTATAAGACTTCAAAGCAATATAATGGGAAACCATAAAATCTTACGTACTCTTCTCATTTCTTATACAAGGGAGACTAAGGATTTTATACATGTTAGTTTGACTTATTTCACTTATGACTATGGTCTCAAGTTGCATCCATTTTTTTATAAATATCACAATGTGATCATTCTTTTTGGCTGAGTAGTACTCCATTGTATAAAAATACCACATCTTTGTATCCATTTCTGTCATTGGGCATTTCGGTTGTTTCCAATATCTGGCTATTATAAACTGTGCTGCTATAAACATGGGTGCACATATATCACTGTGGCATGATGTTTTCAGTTCTTTAGGGAATATGCCTGGAAGTGGAATAGCTGGGTCAAATGGGACTTCCAATCCCAGCTTTCTGAGGAATCTCCAGACTGACGTGCACAGTGATTGCTCCAGTCTACATTCCCATCAACAGTGCAGAAGAGTTCCTTTTTTCCCTGCAGTCTCTCCAGAATTTCTTGTTGGAAGTTCTGGCCATTCTTTCTGGAGTGAGATGGAATCTCGGTGTGGTTTCTTATACATTTTCAACTTTACCCAATAAGCCATTTTTATGCACAGCCCAAAATCAGGGTGTTTGACCCACTTTAGTTCTGTCTCCCCAACACGCAGATGCTCTCCTGTACTCCTTTTCTATTAGGATGTCTAAGAGCATTGAATACATATGGGAAAGGGATGTCCATGCTCAAATATTGGTAGGATGAAAAAAATCCTCTACCACATACAAGTATTCCCTAAAAAAAGAGAAGTATCTTCTTATTTTTGAGTGATAGTGATATCAGATGTTGACACTGTTGCACTAAGAGAGTTATACCCAGCTCCCCAAAGGGCCTTCAAGACCTCTAACAGTGCTTTTTGATTGGGATGAGCATATCTTCCAGTCTATTATCATTTGATGGGAAACTTTGGCAAATTCACCTGCTGTGCTGCTGCAGACCTCTTTCTTCTGTGGTAACTTTTTCTTTATCAGTGACCTGGATCCTAGTTCTGTCAGCCTTCTTTCATCTGTTCCTGACCTTTGCTAATCCCAATTATTACCTCAAATAATTTAATTCTTGTTTCCTTCCTCACCACTCAGAAAACTTCCTTTTTTCAAATTTCACAATTATCATTCCATCTATCCCCGGCTCACCCTCCTTCGCAATAACATTTAATGGAAGTCAACTTGCACATACAATTAGCTAGCACACACCCTTAAACTCACTGATTATTAAATATTTTAAAGCATTCCTAGAACAGTCTCAACTACCCCATCACCAAGCTTTAATCAGCGAGCACTGAGTAGTCATGGCCTTTCTCTTTCAGGAAATCTGTATGCCATCTCACTGCTACATGAACCTACAAAAGGCTACACAGTGTAGCACCTAGGAGCACAAGGTTCTGCCAGCAATCTACCAGGGTTTAGATCCAAGGTTCAACACTAATCTTGGAAGCTACTGATGTTCCCTGTGTTTCAAGTCTCACTGTAAAATATGCTTTTCCTCATACCTGTGGGAATGTTAATCAAGTTCATGTGTAAAACATCTAGACTAGTGTTTAGTAATTACTTTTAAAATGCCTTCATTTATTATTACCTATTTTACATTTAAGGACCATTCTATGATCACATAGTTAATAGCAGTGCTTAATGTTGACATGTATTTTTATATTTCTATCATGCCTGCATCATACATTAAGTGTATCTTCTTTCTTCTATTCTCACTTCCTTCTCATTCCTCCAGCATCCTTCCTAGTATCTAAAATCTCTTGTAATTTCTTTCTTCTTTTCTCCCTTCATACATCCCTAAGTTCTAGTGATCACTATTGCCTTATGTCCTTCTAAAGTATTGATTTATTGTTATCCATAAATGAATGAGAACATGTTTTAGACTTCCTATGACTACCTTGTTTCATTCAATGTAATGTTTTACATTTTAATTGTGATGTTGCAAATGATAGAATTTCATTTTTGATGGCTGAATATGTCTGTATGGTTTCTTTATCATTCACTTCCTGTAAAATATCTCTGTTGAGTCCATGTTTCAGCTTCTGTGAAGAATTCTGTAATTAAAGTTTTCTTTCTGGTATAGAGTTGTTCCCTCCCTGAGAAATACATCCAGCAGCTGACCTGTTGGAAAGTACAGTTAGTTGTAAGTTCATTATTTAAAATAGCAGTCCTTACTGTTTCCCACATTGGTAGTTCTAATGTACATTGCCACTAAAAAAAGGATACAAGTTCTCATTTCTCCTCATCTTTTTGGGCAATTATATTTTCTTGTCTTTTTTGATAACCATTGTGACTAGGGTGAATGATAGCTCATGGTTTTGATTTGCATTTCTATGATAAGCAATGAATCAGAAGTTTTTCAGTGCTGGTCATTTTTATGAATTATTTTGAGAAGAGTTTTTATTTCTTGGGGTCATTTAAAAATGGAATTCTTACTTTTATATTCATTCTAATGAATTTGTCATGCTTTGCTTGTTTGTTTCTTAGAAGTACCATTTGAAAGCTTTTCTTTTTTTCCTTTTGGTATGTCTTTATCTTATTTATGATTTCCTTTGCTTATCAGAACCTTCTTAACTTGATGTAATCCTTTTGTGTATTTTTAATTTTTAACAGCACTTTTCATGTTCAGTCTAAAAAAATCATTGCCTATACCAGTGTTTTGAACTATTTTCCTAGTATTTCCTTCTTTAAAGTTTCAAGTTTAAATGTGAATTAGTGATTTTGTTTCATGTTCAAAATTTAGGCCTTTGATCCAGTGTGAACCAACTTTTGTACACAGTGAGACAAGTAGACCTGCTTTTACCCTTCTGTGTGTACATATGGAAATTTGCCAGCACGATTGTTTTTGAAGAGTCTGTCTTTTCTTCGATGTAAATTATCAAGTCAAGAATTGTGATTCACCCAGCTTCAGTATTGCTTTGTATTCTAGCTTTTTCAACTGTCATGTGAATTTTAAAATTGGTATTTCTATACCTGCAAAGAAAGTTATTACAATTTTGATGGGAAGTGCCTTGAATCTGCAAGGTCACTTTAGGTAATATATTCATTTTATCAATATTTAAATATTCCAAATTTATGTCCTCTAAAATATATTTTGTTAATGTTGTATAGGTATGTTCCAAAGATCTATCACTTTCACCATTAGGTTTATTTCTTAACTTGTTTCTTAGTTTCTTTTTCAACAAGTTCCATCATTTGTGCATGGGAAAGCTACTTTTTTCTTCTATGTTTATTTCATATTGTGGTATTATAGTGAAATTTTTATGTTCTAACAATTTTTGATAAATTATTCATGTTTTTAATGAATATAATCATTTAGTCCATAAACATAGATAATTTAAATTCATCTTTTAAAATTTCAATGCTCTTTTATCTCTTGCTTCAGTGCTTTTGCAAATTTCAACACTATATTAAATAAGAATGGTGAAAGTATACATCATTTTTCTTATTTTCCATCTTGGAGAAAATGGTTTCTGTTTCTTTTTTTCAATATGATATTGACCAGGAATTTCATTTACACCTTCAAAACAAAACATTGTTTCATAGACCTTTTATATTCCTTTATTAGTTTTGATTTTATTTATTCTCCAATCTTTACTATTTCTTTTCTTCTACTAAGTTTTGGTATGGTATGTTTTTGTTTTTCTAAGCTTAAAGTTGTAGTGTTGGATCATTTATTTGAAACAACAAAAGCAGTATTGTGACCTAACTATAGATGCATACAATACTGCTTTTGTTGTATCCCACAGATATTGATATGCAGTGTGGTAATTTTCATTAATTTCCTTGGCAAACATCTGTATCTGAGGTCCTTTGAGATTATTGGATCTGGATGTGTGTGTGTATATATATCCTTGAAGATTTGAAAATTTTTCTGCCAATATTTCATGAAATAAATTTTCTATCTTTTCTCATGCTTGTTTTGGTTTCTGGAATTCTCACAAGTTGTATCTTTGGTCATTTGTGTGTCCTGTAAGTGTAGAGACTTTCTTACTCTATTAAATTTTTCTTTCATTTATTTTGTTGTTGTTGTTGTTGTTGTTATTTTGACATTTTTGTCTGCTTCAGTTAATTTGTTAAACTGGTTCTAAAGTTCCTAAATTCTTACTTCCTCTTGTTTTCATCTATTGTAGAACCTCTTAGTGGTGTTTTCATTTTGTTCATATTTCCAGTATTTCTGACTGGATCTTTCTTATTTCTGTTTGGTAATATATACTGAATGTATGTATGTCAGTGATATATACTGCATATATTTCTGCGTTTCTCTCTCTTATTTATCCACATTATTGTGTACTTCAATTAGTATACCTAGAACCATTATTCTAAATTGTTTTTAACTATCACAGAGATTTCCTTCAAGCGATCTATTTATGGAAAATAATTGTTCCCCTTATTTCATTCATTTGTCTGTATCCCTTATGTCCATTTCTGTATACCTGGTGTGACATTTGCTTCCTCTAGTTTTCAGAATTGGAATCCTAGAGCTAAAGAATGCTAATAAGCCTTTTCCTGGTCCCCAGAAACAAGCTTGAGTGATATCAAGATTTTTGTGCCTGTAGCTGCAGTCCCACCCCTATGGACCACTCAGGGGGCCTTACCTAGAAGCAGCCAGACAAGATATTTATACAGGTAGTGGTGGGCTTGTTGCATTCATAGAGTTATGGAACACAGCAAGTTCTCCCAGGTTCTTATGGACTGGGGCAGCTGAAACAAAGAAATTGGTAAGAGTGTCTCCTGCCTGCTGGCTGAGGGCTGAGGAGGAGCACTCTAACAGATCATACTAAGGTAATGTAGACACTCACGGCGTCTCAGACACCTAGACTTGACCTGGAATTTTTCTAGCTCTAGATATGTGATGCAGGCAAAACTTGGAACTTGTCATTGCTTAGCCGACCATCACATTAATATATAAATATTTGTAGATAGCATTGTGGAGAGAATTTGAAAGAAATGAGACTTCCTCAAAGGACATTTTGATTATTCAGTGAATTGAGGGTTAGAGACAATGTTGTCATTAAATAAAGCTTAATGTTTTGATCTCAATTCTTCTTTGGAAATGAAGATTAAAAGCTCCATATAGCTTGTGTGCTTTTAAAATTCCAGAGAGTTTTAGAAAAAATTTAACTGTCATATGAGAACTTGACTTACATTTAATATGAATGTTTTGGATTTTCTTATAGATATTATGACTAACTCTTAATTAACTTTGTCATTTTATTTATAGAGCTAAAGATGAAAATAGTCAATTGGTGTCTTTCTATCCCCAAAGTCCTTTACCAAGTATGAGCAAATAAGCTCTTATTAAAGAACCAATATTATCTATGGTAAAGCAGAACTAAAAAGCTTTTATTCGAGAAAAAGAGAAATTCTAGTTAGTGACTATGGTTTTTAAAAATGAAATAAAACCAAACATTGCAACTTGTTACTAATAAGAAACTTAGCTCTCCTAAAACTAGACTGAATCCTCATAATCCGCACCTTATTTGTAGGGTAATATTAAAAATTGAATTTTAGAGTTCCACATGTATGATGATTGGGAGGAGAGTGAGAGAGAGCAAGAGCCAGAGCCAGAGAGAGAGAGAGAGAAAGAGGAAGGGAGAAAGAGAGGAAGAAGAAAATGAAGAAAGTGAAAGTGAAGTGAACAAGAATTTTGCTAAAAGTGAGGTGGCTACATAAAAAATATGGGTTAGAAAGAAATGTATATTTTGTTGAAAAATCAGTCATGGAAAATTCATTAATTTTGCATATTTTTCTAGCAAATAAAAGTTTCACAATGCCACAAAAAATGACGCTTCTGTGAAATGCAACAAAGTAAGTAATTTTAGTATTTGTTACTTTGTATATTAAAATCTCCAGCTTTAGAGAAAATAAATTGAGAATGGGACCAGCAAAATATTTCAGTAATGCATATTGAAGATGCAATATACATAGCTAACTTATACTTTTAGAATAGAAACATAACCATTACCTCTTAATGGCTGCTATCAAAACTTGATGGGTGCATATGTCTTCATATTTATTAAAGGGTGGAATAATGTAGTTTACTAATGGTACATTATTTCTTACTTTGGAAAAGCTACTCATAAAGTTAAAATGGATGAATAAATGAGTAACAAATTCCAAGATCGATACAATAATTCAACTTTATGTTGAAATGTATTTTCCTTTCTTTTGTGTTGAAAAAAATAAAATTGGCTGGAATAATGAACCCCCAAAATAATCATAAAAGTTTAAACTAGAAATAGTAGAAATATGTATGGGATGAAATAACAAAGCAATTGTTTCTAAAGGTGGAAAACTTCAAAAGTAGCATTAGGGAAATGAGTATTCAGAGTGGAAAAAAAGTAAGTGACGATGAAGACTGGGGTGTTCACTTCTAACTAAAATGACAGAAGGGAAAGAATACAAATTTCATTTCCAGTTCTTGGTTGCCCATAACAACTTCAAGTCTATGAAAAAAATCCTTTTAAAGCATAGATAATTTGATTTATCCCCAGAAAAGATGGAATTTAGAAAGAATTTGACCATGAGAAACCGTACATTGGTGACCACATTCATTCTTCTAGGACTCACAGAGGATCCAGACTGGCAAATTGTAATTTTTCTTTTTCTATTAATAACATATTTATTGAGTGTCACTGGGAATCTTATCATTATCCTTCTCACATTGCTGGATCACAACCTCAAAACACCCATGTACTTCTTCCTTCGGAATTTTTCCTTCTTAGAACTCTTGCTGACAACTACCTGTGTCCCAAGATACTTGGTCAGCATAGTCACTAAAGACAAAACTATCTCCTCTGATGCTTGTTGGACACAAGTATTCTTTTTCCTTTTCTTTGGTATATCAGAGTTTTTCTTGTTAGCTGTCATGTCCTATGACTGCTATGTGGCCATCTGCAAGCCCCTTCACTATACAAACATTATGAGTGACAGAGTATGCTATGAGCTGGTGTTTGCCTGTTGTTTCATTGCTGTGTTAACCATAACTCCTGGAGCTGTTGTGAGTCAGACTTTGGAATATTGTGGTACGAATATTGATCACTTTTTCTGTGACTACTCTCCTCTTCTAAAAATCTCCTCTACAGACACAAGGATCATGGAATATGCAAATTTTATTTTAGCAATTTGCACACTTCTGATTACTTTGACACTGGTAACATCATCTTATGCAAACATCATAAGAACAATTCTGAAGATCCCTTCTACCCAGCAGCGGAAAAAGGCTTTTTCTACCTGTTCCTCACACATGATTGTTGTTTCCATCTCTTATGGCAGCTGTATTTTTATATATATTAAACCTTCTGCTGAGGAAAGGGTGTCTTTAAACAAGGGTATTGCATTACTCATAACTTCAGTTGCACCTGTTTTGAATCCTTTTATATATACCCTAAGAAATAAGCAAGTGAAACAAGCAGCAAAAGACTTAATTAAAAATGTGTCTTTAATACTTTGAAACAATAGCTTTGGCTTTTATAATAGTGTACTACTAAAAATTGAAAACTATAGCTATATCAGCTACTTTTCAACATCTTCCTTTATTTTTGTTTTGTGATAGTAAGAACTCATTCATAAATATCCATACAGTCTCCTGGATTGTTAGCCTTTTAGTTGTATTACCAGCATCCTTGGTTGTCTGTTACACGGTCTACAATCATTCCTTCTTTGATATTTTTATCCTGAAAATATTTCATTATGAATGCCTTTTAGAAATCTCATATATATCTGTAGTTTCTAGTACACACATACCCAGAACACAGATCATTTATTAAATATTTAAGTGTTAATTTATTTCATTTTATAGTTTAAGAAGTGATATTTTTCTTCCATCACATAATATTAATCTTTCACAAATATGGCTTATGTTTCTACAGCCAACCTTTCTCCATTCCTTTCTCTTTTTCTAATTTTTGTGTTTGTTAGTTGATAGCTATTCTCCACATATTTTTTTTCTCCATTTTTCATACATATGCCATCACTACTGGTCCTTTACCATGAATATTCAGGATGACAGGTAAAATGCATGCATACATGTTTACTTTTTAGCTAAAAACGTCCTGTTATAATTTCTATAGACAATTTCCATTGTATTAAAGCTGAGACTCTATTGAAACAAGTTGAATCATTAAAATCATTAGATATAATTTTAGAGATTTATTTTTTCTGATTACAATGGCCAATCTAAATGCTCCAGTTAAAATTACTTCTGCATAAGTCCACATAGTAGATCTTCTGTTTAGATACTAGTATTATATAAATGGAAATAATGCACTGCCTCATTCATAAAAACATCATAAAGTTATTAGCTTTTATTCACTGATGGTGAATTTAAACAATCAATATTTTAAGTTATTCATATTTTTACAATTTCAGATATATATACTTTTACAGGTTCTATAAGGTTAAGATATATATATATATATATATATATATATATATATATATATATATATATTATTTGGCAATAAATGACCAAACTAAAATGTAAAGCAATAAAACGGCATTTTTGTACTTATATTTTACCACTTAAATTTTTAAAGGAATTATGTAACAATTTGACTTGTACTTTCTTACACTTATTTAGAAACAATTAGTTTCTTGGTGCACTACAAAAAGGAAATATATATAATATATAATATATATATATATATATACATATATATATATATATTAGGCGAACCATGGGGAATGTCATGTGAAGTTGTAAGTTCCAGGTTAATTTTAACCAAACTAAAATGAATCAATCCTGATAACAGATTCATTCCAAGTAAACTCCACTAGTACACTATTTATCTCCCAAAAATGACTTAACTTTTTTTCCCCATACATCAGAGTTACGGAGACAGATTCTGTTCAAATGGAAACGGGATGAAGAAAAAACGTGGGGAGGAAGAAAGGGGGAAAGGAGAAAAGAAATTAAGATGTATTGTGTGCATGTACGAACTCCCCACAAGGAATGTAATTACTATGTAACACAGACATGTACAGTGCTAATAAAAACATAACCTGAACAAGTTCAAACTGTGTTCATTCTTCTTTTTTTGTACTGGAATCTAACTCAGGACCTTGTGCTTTCCAGCCAGGCCCTTATGCCTCTAAGCTGTATCTTTGGTCCCTGTGTTCATTCTTAAATAAATGTATATGTTTTCATTCATTCAGTAAATATTTATTAGTCATTTTTGAAGCTGGAAATACAATGTGAGTATGCTTATAGAAAAATGATACTTCATCATTTATCATGATATTATAGCGTAATATAGTGTCAGTATTTTTCTTTTAAACACTTGTTCATATGATTGAAACTTTCTGGGTTTTAGTATAATCACTTTAGTGAGATTTAAACTGCATAGCATCAGGTGAACTTTTCAATAAGTATATAGTGAAATAAATTTGTCAAACACCTATGTAACCAGAAAGGGGAATAATCTGGTAATATATAACTGAAGGATGATAAATAAATATATTCTATTATACAGCTATGGTGTATGCATAGCTTAAGTTTTGACAAATTACTCTAATGAAGAGAAGACTATGTGAAAATAACTGTATCTCATTTTCATTATCTTTCTGGAAAGAATCTTGACTAAATGTTGCTTTATGTAATTATACTTAAATAATTTTAGATAATTATGTGGATTTTATTTCACCTAAAAATCACAGGAGAAAAGAACCACCAAACTCACAATGCCCTAAGGAATGCATGCTTCACTTGAAACATTTTTTAAATAATGAAACATGGGAGGTGTGCTTGAGAAGCTAAGAATGATTGAAAAATAAAAGGCTCAATTTAGCTGAAAGATTCAGAAGATAAAAGGAACATCTCTCTCACTTTCATGAAAATATAAATAACTAGTAATTACAAATGAATTACATCTTTGAAAGCATCAATTTCCCTAATTCCAAAGGCAGTAGGTGTTGGCAAGAGGAAACAGGGCCCAATTAATTGCATACTTGGCAAAAATTTCCTAACAGTATAAAAGTCTAAAAACAGAAGAAACATTTAGCAAGAAAGATTGTAACAAATGGCTATTGTCCTTGCAGGAGAATTTTTTTTAACATATAAATCTGAATTTTTATTTGATTAGTGGTATAGTTGGTTCCAGCACAGAGTTTAATTTTTTTAATTTTAAAGAGGAAAAAAAAGCATAGAAAAATCAAAAAGTAATCAAGCAAGCAAACTAAAAACAGCAACAACAACAGAAGCCAAAATGACAACAACAACATGGAGCCATTCAAAGGTGAAAACAGGAATTTGGATTCCTCTTGGGGATCTTTACCTTGGCAAATTTCCTGGGACAATGCTCAACAGATGTCCCCATGAGGCTGCAGCAGGAAGAGGGCCACAAGAACCAGTGTTGAAATTCCTGTCAGACCCCACCCGTCATAACTTGTATAGGACAAAGGTAAATCTTCAAGGAGGGGGCAACAAGAATATGTGGACAACTGCCTTTCTGCCTTCTGTCCGCCATGAACTGTTTCTCCTCCCCATACCCCTTTGCTATGCCATCTTGCCTTGGAGTCTCCCAAGAAAAAATTAACTAAGACAATCTATGTGACAGTAACTATAAGAATTTTTGTTCTATGGCTTTATGGGCCACTTCTCTAATGCTGACTTGTTTACTCTCTCCATCTTAGTTTCTGGTATTCTTATGATAATTTTGTTCTCAAATTTATTTCTATGTAAAATGGTATGTGGAGTAGATTGGGAAAAAAAGAAGAATCAAGATATTATGTACAGGTACAAATTCCCTATGATTTCCTATATTATGTACTGGCACAAATTCATCATAGGGAAGTATATATACATATTTAATTTATATATATGTATATATAAATTTAAAAAAATAAAAAAGCAACTTATAGCATGACTCAAAATAGAGATTATCTAATGGGAAACATATAGTATATGCTTTAGAGCCCTAAAACTGCATAATTCCAACTAGGATCTACATTAAAAATTTGTCTTTGTTATACTTTGTGATAAAGATGTATAACTGTAGTAAATGTTTATAATTATAATAATGTTCTTCCAGTAAAGAAAAAAAGGTATATGGTATTGCACTTGCTAAGTGATATTTCTAAATTTTTAAATCCTCTGAGTCTCTGATGTATGTTACAGGTCCCTATATCTAAAGATCTTTGGGGTAAAATTTTGAATGAATGTCAGCTGTTGTATATTACAACTTTTTATTACTTCCTGTTCTATTGATGAAGGTTGGAGTAACTATGTCAAATCTAAGGGCTCTTGTTCTATATGTAAGCAACAGATTTTCTTTCTTCTTTTTTTCTTTACTTTTCTTTTTTTTCTTTCTTCTTTCTTTCTTTCTTTCTTTCTTTCTTTCTTCTTTCTTTCTTTCTTTTATTTTTTTGATACTGGCAATCAAACTCAGGACCTCATGTTTGGCAGGAAGATACTGTGCAACCGAGCTAAATCCCCAGCCAAACAACAGATTTCTGGAATAGTCAATGACAGGAAACAGAACTGTCTTCCTAGGCAGTTTCAACATTGGGGGGTGACAGCAGAGCTTCCCTCCTGGGCAGTCTTGGATTCTGGAGAGTAAGGCAGAGCTGCCAATTGCTGATGATTCTGACCCTGGGGCCACAGCTGCCATCCTGGGTACTTCTGACTACGGTAATGGGATGACAGCCATTTGGAAAATCTGACCCTGGGATTCTGTCCTTTATCTTTTTTATTTTATTGTCTTTATATCTCTTTTGAAAAGTACACAAGGAAGATCTTAAAGGAGTGCAGTGCATCTTAACAGGTTATAGATGACTTAATGTCTGTCCTCAAAACCTAACCCTTTGCATTTTATAAATTGGGACCGATTTAAGATGGAAGCAAGGCAGGAAGATGTGGTGTGCCTAAACTGAGTGGGAAAGGTGGCATTATGAAACCATTTCCAAAGCTGTACATGTGGACTTCTCATGACACCTTGAGCAGGTTTTTGATAGGATGACACAGAGGTGACACTGGCATGGGAAATATAAGATAAAGACAGTCACCTTGCTTTTGAGTCTCTTCATAGCAGCCCACCCTACACTGAAAGGTATATTCTAAAAAAATTTTTCTCCTTACCCTACTTTTACTTATCCCAAACTCACTGTGTAGAGCCTGTTTTTCCTACCTTTAATAGAAGTTAAGTTTTGTCACTGTTTGATTGTTTCATTCAATTCTTTGTTTGGAACAAAAAGAACCTAGATATCACTTTTATAGGAAACTCCAGCAACTCAAAACCTGGAAACATACCTGGCTTAGCCAACCAGGGGAACAGGTGAGACTCTTTTGGCACTTTTTTGTTTGCTTATTTCTCTCTCTAAAATTTGTTGCATGAGGTATTTTTTTTTCTTTTTCTATCTTTCTTCCTTAAGATAGAGAACCCAGAAGGCTCTTCTCATGGCACTAGGAATAGCTTCCTGGTGTGTTCTACACTGTGGATGGGGCAAGCGGGGGTGCATGGCACCTGTGCTTTTTTTTTTTTCCTATTTCTTAAGAGGCCTACTACAGGCCTGCTTCAAGTTTATCTCTCCTCTTCTTATTTCTCTGTCTAATTTTTGATCATCTAACAGCTACAAGTTAGTAAGACATACCCAAAAAGCCTATTGTTAGTTTTCCTCATGTTTTTTTGTCTCTATATTTGGCTACTCCTTTGAAATATTATCTTGATCTCTTGCTTAAGTTACCTGTTTATCCCAATTTACTTCTTTTTGTGCTTTACTGCTCTGTGCTTTTCTCCTAGATGGCTTTTTCTTCCTCAAGGTATTATTTACATTTCTTTTTTCTTCTTTCCTTTTCTTTTCTTTTGGTTGGTTCATTATTGATGTACAGTCAGTGATGATTATTTTCAGCATTTTATGTTTATTTATTTTATTAGTAGATTTTGAAGTATATAATGTTTACATTCTTCTTAGGGAATAGGTTCATGTACTTCAATTAACATCTTTTTAAATTCTTATAAACTTTATTCAGTTCAATTTTGATATACAGAATGGTTATATTTATCAGAGAGAATTTGTACCTATAAATGATATAACTTGATTTCTTTTTTTATCCAATTCCCTTTCCCTGTTCAACTGTACTTACTCTATTTACAAACCTTTGTTTCCATTTTATCCTTCTTTTATCTTTTTTTTCCCTTTCCATTCCTTCCTTTCCACCTCCCCATCCCTAGTTTCCCTGTCTTTTGGACAGTTTCTTCCTATTTCACAATACCTTTAGAAGTTTTGGTCCTTATTTACATTTTGGGTATCTCACACCAGAGAAATAATGCAATATTTACACATGTCTGATTTTTTTCACTTAAGAGTATGGTTCTCAAGGTGTAATCATTTTACCTAACCCTTTTCCACTGTTGGTAGGAGTGTATACTGGTCTAACTATTGTGGAAATCAGTGTGGAGATTTCCCAAAAAACTAGAATTAGAGGTGCAATTTGACTCAACTATTCCCCTTCTGGGTAACTTCCTGGCAGAATAAAAACATCATACCATAAAAATATATGTGCACCCATGTTTATACTACACAATTTGTAATACCTAAATCCTGGAAACAACCCAAATGTCTATCTACTAAGAAATGAATAAAAAAGATGTGTTTTTTTATTCAGTGGAGTACTACTTAACCATAAAGAAGGAGAAACTTGAGACTATTAGGGAATTATTTCATCATAGTTTGTTCCATTTTGGCTAATCACATGAGTCAGCCATGAGGGTTCCACCAGTCTTGTTTCTTCAACGCACCTCATGATCACTGGAAATCTAACCTCTGTAAATAGGAGTTAAACCTCTGAGTTTAGAGACCTTGTGGATTTTCTCCCTCTTTTCATTTGGATTAGGTTAGATCTCTTCCTTTCTTCTTCTAACAAAATACAAGTAAGTTAGACATATGTCTGATAACTTCTTGAGCAGAACAAAAGATTAGCCAGTAAAGCTAACTCATGTGAATCTGAGTATGCAGAAGTAGGGCCATTCTGGTTCTTAAAACTTTTTAAGTTTTTTTTAAAGCATCTATGCTGCTTTAAACAAAGTACCAAAGCTTTTACTCTCAGAATAAGTAGAAGAGACACTCTTTCATAGGGCTCCATCAAGTAGAGCCATCAAATGGCTCAAAAATGCCTCAGATCTCTTGAGAGTTTTAAGTAAGGCCACCAAGTGACTCAACACTTTGCTTTCGAAGGTGGTGGTGGGCACAGTATGGAGAGGCATAAGACTAAAAGCAGTGCTCTCTTTTAAGGCTGCCAGCACCGTCAGAGCTTTGAAAGAATATTTGTCTAGTAAATGCTTGAGTCTCACAAAGGATACTTTGTAGGCTTCAGCCAAATTTCCCTGTCTTTCAGGGCAATAGGAGTCTCTTCTGTTTGAGAATGGCAACCACATCCTTAACCTTCTTAAAATCCCCAGGCCAGTAAATCAGTCCATTCCCTTCAAGTTTCTCAGGAATTCCTCTAGAGTCTACTGCCTCAGAAGAACCCAACATTCCTCAGGCTCCTCACCAGACTTCTCAGTCACAAGTTCCACTGGGTGCACATAGGTGGCGTTAAGACCCATCAGACATATTTAGAGTGGTGCTTCCTATTTCTTTAAGTCAAATCATTCTGTCCCTGAGAGAAGTCCCAGGAGCAGAGAAGAATGCTCCAGGCCAGGTATTCTTTTCAGTTGCAGATATCCAGCAGTTCAAAGAATGGCTAGACTGACTTTCAGAAGATCTTAATAAATTTGCAGATGTTTTTCAAATTTTGAGCTTCACTTTTGAATTATCAATCCACTTATCTTGGCCACTTTCTGAACCATGGATAACAGACAAACAAGAGATTAAGAAGAGGTCAAGATCTATTCAAGTGAACAACATGCTTTCAGAAAGGAAGAAAACCAACCTAAAGAGGGGCTTCTCTCTTCAAAAGAATAAAACTAGTACTATAATACTGGTCAGGGAGAAAGATGTATTAAAAAATCTATTAATTATGATAAGGTGATACCTACAGGGAAAAAGGAAAACCAAGTTGTCTTCCATAGCCAATTACTAGAAGTTTTTCATAAATATACAAACACAAGTTTTTCTTTGAGGGAGGGGGAGGAATGAGTGAGTCATCATTTCATTTGTCAATCAGTCCCAGATATTTAATACAAATTACAAAACCAACAGATGGATCCCAAGACATCTATGACCCAATTATTTGATACAGCATTTTCCGTGTTCCACAATCAGGATACAGAAGAGGGTCAAAAGAAAAGGGTTATAATTATAACTGCCACTACTGGCAATGCTTTAAGCTCACCCAAATTGGCTAAAAGAAAACCAAATGACAATAGAAGTACCAGAAGAATGGACACTGGGCATACAACTGCACAAAGTCCCTACCTGAGTCCTATATGAGACAGCCAATATTCCTGACTGATCGCACTGGAGGTTTGAATGTTCCAGCAGACAAAGAGAGACTAGGTCAGCAAAAAATTTCATTTTATACTCTGAAGAGGCTCAAGAGAACCCACAATGCCCCTGACCATAGACACTATTTTCTGTGAGGAACTGTGGGTAACCTTGGATGTCATGGGGGGATCAACTTAATTACTTCATACTGTTTTGACTTTCTCTGGAAACCCATCCTACGGATCTATAGCTATAGTTGAAACTGAAGGAATCCTTGGGCAATCTTTACTCCTGCACAGAAATGTAACATTAAAGGTCAAATGTTTAACCATGAGTTTCTAATTGTCATATGGTTCCCTGCTTGTTTGCTAAGAAGAGATTTGCTACAAACCCGGGGACAATTCTCAAATGCTGGCAAAAATCAAAATATGTTTTATCTGTTGGAATTGTGCCAGGTATCTTTGACCCAAGTAGCCAGTTTTTGGATTCTGCTGCATGTGTAATGGAATATCTGATAGGGCAAATTCCAATCAAAGATAAGGCCAGTAAAGGTCTCTAGCCTTTCATAGACAAATTTTCTCAAATATGACTTTTGACAGCCTTGTCAGCACCCTTGAAATAATCCCATTCTCCCTGTAGTAGCAAAGCTCTTAGTAGGACATAAAATAATATAAGACCTGTACCTCATTAGAGAAACTGTGGGAGGGAGAGTAAGATGGCAGAGTGGGAAACAATAGAGAAAGAGCCTCTCCAAGAAGCACCAACCAGATGCTGTAATATAGCAACGTGAGTAAGACAAGAAGGAGGAACATGGGTTCCCTGGACCCAGGAAGGATCAGACACATGAATAAAGTCCATGGAGATAAAGAGGAGAGAAACTTCAATAAAGAAGAAGGTAGCTGGTGACACTTTCACTCCGAGATAGGACTCACTGTGTGAGAGGAATGGTTCAAACTTTTGGACATAGGATGATGGCTGGTGACCCCAGAGGCCTCCACAGAGAGATGTGGCAGTGAAGGACAGCAGCAGGCATGAAGGACTACACTGGCTGGCAGTGAGTGTGAAGGACTCAGTCCTCCTGTGGCCTGGAACCATCTTGGAGACTGGCCAACTGAAATCAGAACTCAGAACTGCTGCTGGCTCCCTCTAGTGGCTCCCAGCAAGGCTCAGACTCGTGGAAGGTACTCAGATGGTAGAAAGCTGAATGGTCTTGGCCAGAAAGTGCAGGCTCACTTAGATTAACCATTACCCATTCTGAAAGCTACTGCTGGCTTGCTGGGATAGATCAACATGGATCAGGACTTTTGTCTCCACAGGTTGTCTACCAATAAAAGCACAGACACACCTGGAATTGGATTCTCATTCTCTCTCTTTCTCATTTTGTTTTGTTACGATGGTGGGTTTGTTTTTGTTTGTTATTTTTTATCCTTTCATTGTTTGATCTTTTTTTATATGAGTGTGTATGTGGTTTCTGGCCTCTTTTTGGTTGTGATTATGTTCTATTCTTCTTTTTATTTCTTCCTTGTCTCTTTGCCTCCATCTTTCTAAATCATTTTCCCAAAGTTAGCATGATCCCTCTTTGTCCTCCAATCTTACTTATAATCTCTTTTTCTTCTTCCAGTTCTCTATTTTCTCCTTAACCCATTTTAAATTTTAATGCTTGAGGGCAAAATTGACGTACTAAGGACTTGTATACTGCATATAATTTTCTGGTTCATTTTAAGTTTTATTACATAAGAACAAATCTAATTCATATGGCTAAAAGTGGTAAATTAATAGTTAGCTCAGTTTGCATTTTCTAGAATATGTTTGATGTTATCAGTATCATCATAGCCAAAAGTGATATAATTGTTCTAAACAGCTGTTGGTTCTAGTATTCCACGACTAAGATTGATTAAGGGCCCAGAAAGTACTGTGACGCAGTGCCAAAGAACCAGAAGCTTGGCCAAACAAGCAGTAACTTCTCACATTTAACAAATTGAAGAGGTAGGACCTTTCAACAGACTCAAAACCCCAAAACCAGCTATACCTGGAAGATACTTCAGAGGAGTAGTCTTTATCTATGGGTCATAAATACTAGTGAAAAAGCAGCTCACCATAGGCAATTTATAAGCATAATCCCAGGAAATAAACTAAAAAAAGAAAAGAAAATGAGAATACTTTTAAAAAAGATGCATCCCCTAACATCCAGTTCATTAAAGCAAACCCAGGGGTCAATGAACTGGGACAATATGAAATCCTGCCATCTGATCTCTCTACAGTAATAATGGTAAAGCAATTGAATGAGTCTCTGGAAAAAAATAAATCAGAAATATTCTCTCAGATAACTGCTGAGATGGAGTCCAAAATAAAGACCCTGCTTAGTGACACTAGAGAAGATAAAGACAAAAAACAGATTAGCTTAAGAAAATTGTGGAAGCCATCTGTGCTCAGGATAGGAAAAAAATGGAATCCATAAACAGATTCAAGCAGATATTCAGGAGAATAAAACTTCCATTGAAAATATTCATAGCAGATTAAATCAATGTGAGGACAGGGTCTTAGATATAGTAGATAATCTTGCAGCTAGTGATCATGACGAGAAAGATTTCTCAAAAAATAATGATGGATCATTAGAAGTCAATTCAACAACTGTTAGATGAGACAAAGAAGAATAACTTATGATTGATTGGAGTCAAAGAAAAAGGAGAGAATAACCTAAGGTGATGACTGTTGAACCAGAAATTACCCCTACTCCTAATCCCCTACAGAAGAGGAAAAAACAGAATCTAAGCAGAATGTTGCTAACCCAGAACACTATATTAAACATCCTCTTCAGAACATATGGGCAGTATGGTTTTTAAAAATGGTAAAAGTAACACTTGGCAAGGAAACTTTCAACTGATCTTTAAGTTTGATACTGTTGAAGACTTTCATGCTCTATAAAATTGTATCTAATTGTCTAGTAATTTAACGCATGGCTTTGGCTACTCATTTTTCAAATATGGTGTTGAGCCCATGTGAGAAGATGGGAAAAACAAATGGGGAGGATGATGGCTAATCAAACTGGGCAAACCCCAGAGACAAAGTGACCTAGATTGCTTTCATCTAGAAACACTGATGTGTCTTATTGGAGCATCATTTGATGACTACAGTGACTATATGTGTGGGGTTGTATTTAACATTAGAGATAAAGGTGATAAGATAGCAATATGGACTACAGAATGTGAAAACAGAGGGGCTGATCAACATATTGGGAGAGTATAAAAGCAAAGGTTAACACTTCTTCTAAAGATGGGGTTGGTTATCGGTCCCAGGCTGACACAGAGACTAAGAGAGGCTTTATCACTAAATTAGGTTTGTTGTTTAAGATGACACCTTCTGAGTATTCTCATAGAAGGCTGTATCAATCAATCAAGATTTTGGGAGCTGAAAAAAAACCTCTTCAAAAGTAGAGTGGATGGCATTTAAATTTGATTCTATCTAAATGTTGCTATGATAAAAGAACTTTCAGTCACCTTCATTTTGTACTTCTGTGGAAGTTTGTGTGTGTGTGTGTGTGTGTGTGTGTGTGTGCGCGCTGAAGTATCCACTATCCCAATGAATGCATTACAGTATACGTCATCCCCAGAATCCATAAATGTGTTCCAGGTTCACTCTGTACTAGTTTAGTAGAATTACAGTTACAAACACATTTTATACATTCCAATATTCAAAAAGAGCTTGTATTTCCACAACAGGAAAAATTATTACTTTTCATTGTACAGAGGAGCATATTTTGCTGAATCAAAAGAGTATGATGCATACAGTTTTCTAGCAATTATCTTTGTTTCTTTTTACAGCATTATCTTTGCTATATTTTTGCAGATGGCTGCTAGATTTTAATTTATTTCTTTCCCTACTTGATAACATTAGTGATTTTTATTTTAGGTTTTCATTTCCTTTGCTTTTGTTTTTTTCTCATGTAACATTGGTAAATGATCTGGAAATATGACAAAAGGGTGGAATAAACATTAATTCTGTGCATTTTTGGGATTTCTTCAATGAACTTTGCTACACATTTATATATTTCATTCAAATCAGTGATCTATGTTTATGTGCTTTCCTAAACACAATTGTGGATTGTAATAAAAGTAACATTCCAAGCTAGAATTAGTACATCTGTTTTTATATCTGTATGCTATATTAATACTTTGTATTATTTGGGTTACTTTGCTTTGATTAAAAATGGACCAAGGAGAATAGCAGTCCCATTCATGTTAGCACAGTGTTCAAATCTGTAAATAACATATATACAGTGAATTGTCTTTTAGACATCTAAAAAAAAGGAAAGAAAAAAAGACACCACAAATTTTATATATATATATATATATATATATATATATATATATATATATATATCCTTTTCAGAAATAATGGCAGAAAACTACCCTGGTAGAAAAAAAGAATTTGACATACAGATAAGTGAGGCGTATCATTTTCCTAATTGGTAATGATAAATAAAATAAAACAAAACAAAAAACAAACTAAAATCATACATATCATAGTCAAAATGCCAGAAACTCAGAAGAGTAGAATCTTAAAAGCTGCTGGGAAAAGAACCAAATCACCAATGAAGGAAAGCCCATCAGGATCACAGCTGACTTCTCAGCACAAAATCTCAAGTCAGGGATACTTTGGAGTGAAGTATTTCAAGATATAAAGGAAAACAACCTTCAGTCAAGATTTATGTACACTGCAGAACTATCTTTCAAAATAGTGGAGAAATAAGATACTTCCATGACAAAGAACATCTGAGAAAATTTATAACCACTAAGGTAGCACTCCAAAATGTTTTGAAGGACACTCTAGAAAGACATAACAAGAACTACAGCTCCATAAACCCCAACATAAGGAATTCACCAGGCAAGACAAACAATTAAACAGGATGAGAGGGAAGTAAGGGTAGACAATAGGAAAATTACATTACAAGGATAAGTCAATACATATCAGCTATAACCATCAATGTTAATGTTCTCAGTTCAACTATCAAAAGACACAGACCAGCAGAATGGATCAAGAAGCAAGATCCAACTATATGCTACATAAAAGAAACACATTTACTTCAAATAGAAATTCATAGACTGAAAGTCAAAAACAGAAAACAATACTCCATGGAACGGGAACCCCGAAAAAAGCAGAGGTAGCTATTCTATTTTCAGACAAAGTGAATTTAGGTTAAGACTGCATAAGCAAGAAAAAGAAAGTCACTACAACCTTGTAAAGGGAACAATCCAAGAGGAAGAGATAATAATCATAAATAGATATGCAACAAGTACCAGTGCAAACAACTATATAAAATGAATACTAACATGAAAAATCAAATAAACCCTAACACATTTATATTGGGAAAATCAATACTCCACTATCACAAAGCAATAGGTCAACTAGACAAAAACATCAACAGCGAGTCCCGGCTGACCATCTTACAGGACTCAGGAACCCCAGCTAATTGCACGTGCGGGCCGGCCAGACCCAGGCTCCTCCTGTGACCCTGTCATCATGGCCAAGCACCTTGTAGGACCCAGAAGCTCCAGCCAGCAGTGTGTGTGGGGTTGGGCTAGACCAGGGCCCATTCCAAATCCCTGAAGTTTGGCCAACCACTTCATGGGACCCAGAAACTCCAGCTTAAATCTACACCCAGACATATAATCATTAAGATTCCAGACATGCAGCATAAAAACACAATACTAAAAGCTGTTAGAGAGAAGACACAACTCACCTATCAAGGAGAATCCATTAGAATCATGGCAGAGTTTTCAGCACAAACCCTCAAGACAAGAGGAGCTTGGAGTGAGGTATTTCAAGCCCTGAAAGAAAACATCTTTCAACCTAGACTGATGTACCCAGCTATTGGGAGCTGAGCCATTCAAGCTGGAGATTGATCACACCTGTGTGGCTGAAGCAAGGCCAACCCAGAAAAAACAGAGAGACCAAAACAAGCTATGTAAAGAAGTTGTTCCAGGACTGAGAAGGCAGGGGGCCCAGGCCTGCCAGGAAAACAAGTTTCTAGGCAGTGGAGTTGGAATTGACATCTTCTTTGGAGTGTATAAATAAACATGCTGCACTGGTTGAGCAGTTCCTTTCCTCTTATCAGGGGGATAAGGGCTCCACCTGATCTCAGCTTTGTATTTTCTTTATTTTTCTCATCCTCTCACCAGTCCTTAACCCTGAAAACCTCAGGAGCCACATTGGGTCATGGAGCCCAGCAAAACTTTCATTTAAATTTATTGGAGAAACAAGATACTTCCATAACAAAGATCAACTGAAGAAATTCACCAAACCAACCCTAGAAAGAGTGTTGAAAGACATTCTACATAAAGATAAAAATGATCATGATCTCCAGAACAAAAGCAGAAAGAAACCACCAGGCTGGACAAACAATTCACAACGGAGAAAAGCAGAAAACAAACCACTGGACCATAACATGGCAAAGTCAAGCTAGTACATATCATTTATATCTATAAATGTAAATGGCCTCAATTCACCTATGAAAAGAAATAGGTTGACAGAATGGATCAATAAAAATGATCCTGCAATATGTTATATACAAGAAACACATCTGACCCAAAAGGAAACTCATAGATTAAAAGTTAAGGGATGGAAAACAGTATTCCATGCATAGGCACCCAGAAAAAAGCAGGGGTAACTATTCTATTTGCAGACAAAGTGAACTTGAAAGCTATAATGAATAAAAGAGATAAAGAAGGTCACTACATACTCATTAGTGGAAAAATTCAAGAGGAAGAACTAAAAATTATACATGTATGCACAAAATACAGGAGCAACCAAATATATAAGACAAATACTAATGGACATGAAAAACCAAATACACATGAACAGAATCATAACAAGGGACCTTAATATATCCCATTATCACAAAGAGATAGATCAACTAGACATAAAGTCAGCAAAGAAATAATAGAACTGAAGCATATTTGTGAGCAATTGGTTTTAGTAGATGTTTATAGAATGTTCCACCCAACCACATCATAATATGCATTCTTCTCAGTTGCTCATGGGATGTTCTCCAAAATAGACCATATTTTATCCCATAAAACACTCTTAAGTAAATGCAAAGGGATTAAAATTATCCCATGCATGTTTTCTGACCACAGTGCACTAAAATTGGAAATTAATGGCAAAAGAAATTGCAAAACCTGCAAAAATACATGGAAATTAAATAACAACCATCTGAACATCCAGTGGGCTACACATGAAATTAAAAAAGAAATAAAGCAATGCCTACAATTCAATGAAAATGTGGAAACAACATATTGTCATCAGTAGGATGCAATGAAAGTGGTCATAAGAGGGAAATATATAGCAATAAATTGTCATATCAAGAAAACAAAATGAACACAAAGATACTAATGCTTCATCTAAAGCTTCTAGACAAACAAGAGCAAATAAAATCCAAAGCTCATAGAAAAGAGGAAATTATTAGGAATGGAGCAGAAACTAATGCAATTGAAACTAAAATAAAATACAAAGAAGTAATGAATCAAAAAGCTGGTTTTTTGAGAAAATAAACAAAATTGACAAATCTCTAGCTAGCTTTATCAAGAAAAAGAAAAGAAAAAACCCAAATTCATGCAATAAGGTCTGAAAAGGGGGAAATTTCTATAGATCCCATGGAAATTCAAAAGACCATTAATACTTACTTTGAAAATCTCTACTCACATAGACTGGGAAACATAGAAGAAATGGACAGAATTCTAGAAACATATGAAATACCAAAGCTCAACCAAAAAAATATAGCAGTATTGAATAACCCAGTATCAGTTATTGAAATTGAAAATGTAATTAAAAACTTACCAACAAAGACAAGCCAAGGTCCTAAAGGATTCAAGGCTCAATTCTACAAGAAATTTAGAGAAGATTTGATGCCAATACTCCTTAAAATCTTCAATGAAATTGAAAATGAAGCAATCCTAACTGAATCATTCCTGGAGGCAAGTATTACTCTGATACAAAAACCAGAGAAAGACCCAACAAAAGGGAGAAATATAGGCCAATCTCACTAATGAACATTGATGCAAAGATTCTCAATAAAATACTGGAAAACAGAATGCAGCAAATCATCAAGAGGATTATACATCATGACCAAATGGGGTTCATTCCAGGAATGCAGGGATGGTTTAACATACACAATCAAATAATGAATACACCACATCAACAGAGCCAAAAACAAAAACCACACGGTCATCTCAACAGACACAGAAAAAGCTTTCGATAGAGTCCAACTCTTGTGCACAATAAAAACCCTTCAGAAACTTGGAATATATGGTGTCTACCTCAATCTCATAAAGGCCATCTATGAAAAACCAATGGTCAACATTATACTAAATAGACAAAAACTGAAAGCTTTCACTCTAAAATCAGGAACAAGACAAGGATGTCCACTATCATCACTCCTATTAAATATAGTTCTGGCAATATTAGACAGGGTACTCAGACAAGAGGGAGAAATAAAAAGAACACAGATAGGAAAAGAAGAAGTTAAATTATCACTATTTGCAGATGACATGATATTCTCTATAGAAGACCCAAAATCTCCATTAAAAGACTACTAGATGCAATAAACCAATTCAGCAGTTCAGCTAGATACAAAGTCAATGCTCAAAAATCAATAATATTCTTGTACACAAACAAAAAACTCACTGACACAGAAATTATGGAAACATTGCCTTTTACAATAGCATCTAAAAAGTTGAAATACTTGGGAATCAACCTAACCAAGAATGTAAAAGACCTATATGCTGAAAATTATGCTACGCTTAGAAAGGTTTTTAAGAGGATATTAGAAAATGGAAGGATATTCCTTGCTCTTGGCTAGGAAGAACCAAAATTGTGAAAATGACTATACTTGAAAAACTGTTATACAGATTTAATGCAATCCCAGTCAAAATACCATTAACATAACTTACAGATCTAGAGAGAACACTCCCAAAATTCATTTGGAAACAGAAGAAACCTAGAATAGCAAAGGCAATTCTGGGCGACAAAGGCAAGGCAGGAGGCATCTCAATTCCTGACTTGAAACTACACTACAAAGCTATAGTTATGAAATCATCATAGCACTGGCAAAGAAATAGACCTGAGAATCAATGGAACAAATTAGAAGATGAAAACACAACTGCAAAGACACTCAGCCACTTGATATTTGATAAAGGTGCTAAACATGTTCACTGCAAAAAGGAGAGACTCTTTAATAAATGCTATTGGAAAAATTGATTTTCCACATGGCAAAGATTGAAACTAGACCGATGCCTATCACCGTACACTGAAGTCAAAATGGATCAATGATCTAAGTATTAAAACAGAAATACTAAATCTACTGGAACACAAGATAGGCAGAAGTGTTGGAGACAGAGGGGTAGGCAGAGGATTCATAAATAAAATGCAAAGCTCATGGGAAGTACTTCAAATAATTAACAACTGGAATCTCATATTACTGAAAAGATTTTGCACTTCAAAGGAAATCACTAACAGAGTGAAAAGAAAACCCACAGAATAGGAAAGAATTTTAGCCAGCAACCCTTCATAAAAAAGGATTTATATCTAGAACATACAAAGAATTGAATAACATCAAGCCCTCCAAATTAAGGAGCCTCTGAAAAATGGGCATCGGAGATGAACACACATTTCTCAGATGAAGATATACAAATGGCAAATAAATACATGAAGAAATGTTCACCATCACTGGTCATTCCAGAAATGCAAATTAAAACAACATTGAGATATCATCTCACTCCAGAAAGAATAGCTGCCATCAAGAAATCAACTGATAATATATGCTGGTGAGGCTGCAGGGAAAAAGGAACACTGCTCCACTGTTGGTGGGAGTGTAGACTGATGCAACCACTATGGAAATCAGTATGGAGAATTCTCAAAGGACTAGGATTAGAGGTTCCATTCAATCCAGCTATTCCCCTTCTGGGTATTTTCCCAGAAAAACTGAAAAGGTCATGTCACAGTGATATATGTGCACTCATGTTCATAGCCACAAAATTTATAATAGTTAAATGTTGGAAACAACCAAAATGCCTATCAACCACAGAGTGGATGAAAAAGATGTGGTATTTTTATACAATGGAATATTACTCCGCTATTAAGAAGGATGATATTGAGCTCTTTATAGGTAAATACAGGCAACTTGAGGCTATCCTCATAAGTGAAATCAGAATCATATCTATAAATATCCATTGTGTCTGTAGTGTAAAATATAATAAGAACTGTAGGTGAAATAAAGCCCAAAATGTGTAATTGCTATTGTAAAAAAGAGAGGAAAAGAAAATGCTCTAAAGGATATAACTGCATGTAAGTTTAAGTGTGTAGGATAGATAACCATATTACTAAAGTTTTTATGGATCTTTGAACAGAACTGTTTTCACTCTGACTGTTTGAATGTCTACTTTTTGTGGTTTTATTTCTAACTTGAACAAGTATTTCTAAGATGACAATCTGTAATTTATCAACTAGTAACTTCTTAGTGTTTATTTTTTCTTGAAATTGTTTTATTTCTACCTTTTTTGTTTCATTTTTTTCTCTTTAAATAAAATTTAAAATACATCAACAATGTAATATTTGAAATGAACCAAACTTTTGAACAAATCTACTTAGTAGACATCTATACAGTGTTCCAATGCAAGACATCAGAATTCACATTATTTTTGGCTGCACATTTCCAAAATTCAGCACATACTAGCTTGTAGAACATTCTTAAGTAAATTCAAATGAAATGAAAATATCCTATGCATATTATCAGACCTTAATGCAGTAAAATCGGAAATCCATGACAAAAGAAACCACAAGAACCACATAAAAATGTGAAATTAAACAGAACACTCCTGAATAACCAATGGGTCACAAATTAAATTAGAGATGGATTTAGATAGTTTACAGTTGAATGATAACAGCACACCACACCACAATTTATGGGACACAATCAAAGCAGAGCTTAAAAGGAAATTTATAACAGTAAATACCCATATCAGGCAAACAGAGTGAGTACATATAAACAAATCAATGGTGAACCTCAAACTTCTAGAAAAAGAAGAGCAGGCTAAGCCAAAATCTCATTCAAGGGTGGAAATCATAAAGATCAGAGCAGAAATTAATGCATTGGACACTAGAAATACAATAGAAAGAGGCAATGAATTGAGGAATTGGCTCTTTGAAACATTAAATAAAAGCAACCGACTCTTATCAAATATTATCAAAAGAAGAAAAAAGAAAGAAATGACTCAAATTCATGCAATTAGAAACAAAAAGAATGAAATCACAATGGACCCTGAAGTCCACAAGATCACCTGTACCTACTTTGAAAACTTGTATTCTGATAAAACAGAAAATGCAGAAGAAATGGACAGATTCCTAGGTACATATGAATTAGCAAAGCTGAATCAAGAAGATATAAGAATTATAAATACAGTATCAATCAATTAATGAAATTGAGTATGTAATCAGAAACCTACCAACAAAGAAAATCCTGGGCAATGACAGATTGACTGCTGAATTCTACAACAAATTTAGAGAAGAGATCACACCACTATTTCTCAAATTCTTTAATGGCATCAAAAGGAAAACATTAATCTCCAATTAAGTCCTGAAAGCAATCATTACCCTGATGCCAAAGACATAGAATGACTCAAATAAGAAAGAGAATTACAGGCCAATTTCCCTCACATATATAGATGCAAAAAATCCTCAATAAGATACTGGCAAATAGAATGCAGCATGTCTTCAAGAAGATTATACACCATGACCAGGAGGAATTCATCCCATTGTACAGGAATGGTCTAACATACATAAATCAATAAACGTAACACACCATATTAGCAAAGTCAGGGTCAAAAATCATATGATCATCTCAACAGATGCAGAAAATCTTTTGGAAAAGTCCAAAAATCATTCATAATAAAAACCTTCCAAAAAATTGGAATATGTGGTCTTTATCTCTATCTGATAAAAGCCATCTATGACAAATCAACAATCAACATCATACTAAATGGACAAAAACAACACTTTCCTTCTAAAATTGGGAACAAGACAAGGACATGCACTGTTTTTAGTCTTATTTGATGTAGTCTTGGAAACTTTAGCCCAAACAATTAGACAAGAGAAAGAAGTAAATGAATAAAGATAGGAAAGGAAGAAGCTAAACCATCATTATTTGTAGATAGCATGATACTCTACACAGAAGACCACAAAATACCACTAAAAATCTGGTAGATTTAATAAGCAAATTCAGCAGCATAGCTGGATACAAAATCAACACTCAAAAATAATAGCCTTCCTATACAAGTATAATAAACTCACTGAGAGAGAAATCAGGGAAGCAACACTTTTTATAATAGCACACAAAAAATAATGAAATACCTAAGAATCAATCTACTGAAGGATATAAAGGACTTCTACATTTAAAACTACAATACTCTGTAAAAGGTATTGAAGAGAATATGGAAAGACATTTCTTGCTCTTGGGTAGGAAGAGGCAGTATTGTGAAAATCACCATACTTTTCCAAAGCTGTTATACAGATTTAAAGTAATTATGATAAAAACTTCAGTAACATATCACAAAGAATTAGAGAAAACAATCCTAAAAATTCATCTGGAACCAGAAGATTTATAGATTAACAAAGACTTTTACTGGCAACAAAGGCAAGACAAGGGGCATCTCAATCCCTTGAACTTACACTATAAAGATACTGTGATAAAACAAAACAAAACAAAACAAAACAAAACAAAACAGTGTACTGACAAAAACAGACAGGCCTGAAGTTCAAAGGAACAGATTAAAAGGTGCAACAACAAATCCAGACATACTAAGGAACGTTATCTGCTACGGTTTGTGTTTGAATGTCCCCTCAAAGGTTCATGCTTCTTGGGGCAGGCTTTTAGGCTTTGTGATTGATTCATGGTCCAATCCTGGAATTATGGGTGTGAGTGCTACACCCACCATGGGTCAGACACCTACATAAGATATAAGGGAGGGAACGAGGCATATGTGCATGCTCTTCTTTTTTTGCTGTTGTTACCTTTTCAGTCTTCCTCTGCCATAAACTGTTGACCTTTGCCATATGTCACTCTGCCTTGGAGCCAGCCAAGTATGGACTGAAACTATAAGCTCTGTAAACTATAAGCTAAATAAACCTTTCTTTCATTAATTTTGACTGTTGAATATTTTGTCTCAGTAACAAAAGAAAAATAACTTAGATCTAATTTGTTATGAAAGATGTGGCATTGTCACTGTGACTATATTTGACCATGTGGTACAGGATTCTTTGGTAATTTCTTGTGGGAAGAGTTTGGAAAGGTTCAGAGATGTTGTCTGAAGGAGTAAATCTGGAACATATTAGGCTTTTCTGTATGAGAGATTCTGGCCAGAGCTCAGAAGACCAGAAGACTTATAGAAATTCTGTTGTTAAAGATCAGACTTGGGAGATTTATGCTGGGAAGAAGGATTGCATTGGCTGGTAGAGTCCAGACAATGTATGCTCTGGCTTTGTAGAAAGTTTACCTGCATTTTTCTTGTGTTCAGAGTTTGCCTGAGACTCAGTTTAAGGGCAATGAACTAACTAATGTTGTAGAAGGAAACTGTCTAATGTTGAGGTGGTGGCACAGCTATTATTGGAGGTTTTTAGCTAGACTGATGTTGTGAATCAAGAGCAAAGAGTCCAGCAGAATGATTTAAAATGTTTTGAGTTTGACCAAAAAGGAAGATCCAGTAAGCTATGGATGGCAAAGATAGAGCAGAGTTGATTATGATTGCGGAGAAAGAACAGGAGAATAGGAAAGGTGGCCTGAGGGCACCAAAAGAAACAGCAAGACTCCACCCTTTCCAGTCTCAAATTGCAAAAGTGAAAGACTTTTCTTTGAGAAGAAAGTCACAGAAAACCATATTCTAGGATGGCAACAGTGTAGAGAATTTGTTCCGCATATTTAGAGTACTCATTGATTCAGGCACTCAATCCCTTCAGCCAAGAGGGAAGCCTGTGTACAGCTCCTGCTGTCTGTAGACCCGAACATCATTTATGTGGCACTCGTTTCAAGTTCATGCAGAATGCAAGAGTTGTGCTGTTAGGAAGGCTTTCACTCAGATTTCAGAAAAAGACCTCGGGGGCCAGACAGTGTGCCCCTAAGAGAGCAGCATATGAAGCTCTGAGTGTGAAGCCAAAGGTGCAGTGGAGATCCTAGAAGTTTGTAAAGCCAGGAATGTGTGTAATGTGACTAAAACTTAAAGTAGAGAACAGAGTCAGCATAAGAAAGAAGCCATGGTAGCTACAACCACTGAAAGTACTATAGAGCCAGCACCACCCAAGCTCTTTGGAGTTCACATCTTGCCACAAACTGCCTTGGATGTGTCACATAAAATTACAGCACTTAGTGTTCATCTTGCCGAGCTTTTTAAATTCCTTTATTTTCTTAAAAGCATGAGTTTTTCATAACATCTTTAAGGCATGGCCAACTGATTAAACAAACTGGCAAGACTTGTTAATCATGTAGATCTAGAACATATGCATGAGAATACAGTTACTAGGCCTGAACCTCATATCAATCAGAAAGTGCTATATTCACTTCTTGTGAACTGAAATTAAGCAGGGTTTTGACAGGAAAGTCTAGATCTGATATCAACCTGAAGAACAAGAGTAAAAAAAGACATTGCCATTAACCTTGTAGCCACTGTGAGCTCTTTCAAGGGTCTGATGTTATTTTGAAGAGTATACTAATTTTCCTACCTTTAAGAAGTGTAAAACCTTACTACTATTTTTGTGTCTTGTCAAATACTTTGTGCAGGATATCAAGTATCTGAAACAAGCCTATAGAACCTCAGAATTTTGTAACATCTTGCAGTAAAATGTAACTACTCACTAAATAGGCAAGATTTGACTTCAAGACTGAAATTCTTGTAATAACTTCTTGATAACGAAGACCCATATTTGGAAATATGTATGTTATGTTACTATTTTTCTCATACTGAAAATGCATGAAAGAGTTGTATTATAAACCTTTTTGAATTTTATTAAATGCTTTTATTCTGAATTTTTGACAAATTTTAACATTTTAAAAAATAATGCTATGACTCACTTTTTTTTGCCACTAATTAGAACTGTGAAGGAATATAGCAAGAACTCTGAGAGGTGGTATATGAGTATTGAGCAGGCATGACAGAACAGGCTTTTAATCTAAGTATTCTGAGATATAACACTGACAGGATCACAAGTTTAAAGCCAGTAAGGGCAACCAAGTGAGACCTTGTCACAAAATTAAAAATTAAAAATAAATAAATAAATAAATAAATAAAAAATGAAAATGCAGGCTGAGGATACAGCTCAGTGCGAAGGCCGTGGATCTAAGCCCCAGTTCTACAAAAAAAAAAAAAAAAAAAAAAACATTGAAAATGTTCATGAATCATCACAAAATCCAAACACTTCAAGCACCAGTCTTTAAAGGCCAGAGGAAGAGGCTTAATAACATTCTATTAGTAGGCATCTTATATGAAAAGTTGCAAGATCTGGGGACTGTGCTACACTAAGCTTTTATGAGAAACTATTTAAAAAGTTCCAGGGACTGTGTTCATGTTCTGACATACAACAAGCTGTATAAAACTGATGAACATTTATATCTCTTGAGAGGAATTAAATTTTAATATCTAAAAATTACATGATTCCAAAAGCCTTAAACTATCTCAAGGATGTACTTTTGTAGAAGAATAATTTCATCTAATTTCTGAATGTAGGACCATATTTTCTCTGGAAGAACATGTCTTAAGTTATTAAACCTTCACTTCTTCCCACTCATTTTATCAGCTACTTCCTTTTTTACTTCCAATGAGACAGATTCTTTGAGCAACTCAAAAATAACCATAATATTTAATATTTATCAAATAAGATGCATATAAACCATTTTTAGGGCTTTCATAACCATGATATTTAATATCTATTAAATCAAATGCTTATAAAACATTTTTAGGACTTTCATTCTGAAATATCCCACATGGTTGTTCTCAGGTCTCCAGCATCATCTAAATATTATCACAGATCTTCCAAATAAACTAAATAAGATATAGTCTGTTCAGTGTGAATAATGAAATGTGCATTAAAAGACATAGTAAGTATATGAGATGAAAGAGTGTTCCTTCGGAAGACTGATAAGAGAATTTGCTTCCATTTCTATTTCTGAGATGTGTTGTGTGCGGTATGTGTATCTTGTGAATATTTCAAGTAATTCAACAACCTTGAAAGTATGATTTCCACTTTTTCAACATTTACTCAATTCTTTCTTCTATTAAGTTTTATAAGAGGAGATCAGAAAAATTGCATGACGTACACCTGCAAAAATGTACTTTATTGATCATATCACATTTTTCTTTTTACTTGTTGAATACAAAGAACTTTGTCTTTGAAATAATATATTTTTAAAAAGGTAAATTTAGTGCAATGTGGACAATATCTGTCCAAGCTTCATAATTACGCTCAAATACAATTCTGGCACTTTTGGCAACCATTCCAGATCATGGGTCATGACACAAAGATTCCATCTGTCAGCCTGTATGAAGCAAAGAATCCTCAGGAGAATCCATGGAGTGGCTAGCATAGTCCTTTTACTGAAATATCTCCTCATTGTGTTTTACTATTATCTGACATGACACTACTTAGACAGAAATGAATATTTTGTATTATTAATTTGATTGGCAATTTCCATCCTCAGCATTCATACCTATGTGTATAAACAAGGCAAGGGAAAACAGAGGGCATCAAATCACTTTTAATAATAATTTTATTTGTAATAACTGTAAGGATTTTTGTAACTTTCTAGTCAGAAACTCATACTTTCAGTTCATTAATTAGCAATATACAATTTTAAAACAAAGAAGATATGAACAAGGTAAGTATAAAAACTATGAATTTCTAATTTGTGACATTGTAAGTTCAATTTACTATCAAATGAAGTATTTGAACTTTGGCATTAGAGAGACATAAATTTAAAATACAAATTGGTCGTGCAATGAATTTGTGGCTTCAGACAACTTAATTTATTTAGCTTCAGTATGTTTGCAACACCTTTGAAATTTCAAGAGTGTTCATGAGAATGAAATAAAATTAGATGAGGTAATGTACTCCCAAAATGATGTGGCACTTGAGCTGTAAGAACAGTTTTATCAAATTAATTAATTTTCTTTTAGTTAAAATTATTTCTCAACCCAGAGGAAGCTATTTATAAATTGTCTTTAATTTAAAGCTACTAAGTATTCTAGTGTGAAACCTTTTGTATATTACCTCAGCTCTTAAAACACATTTAAGAAAGCTTTATCCTATTTCCAAATGAATCACTGAAACTTTCAAGTATTACATAACTTTTATTCATTTATACAGCTAGCAAATATCAAACATAGTCTCAGGCCTCCAAAAACTAAAGTTTCTCTTACATACTGTACTACATACCCTTTATTTGATTACAAATACAGAGACATAGATATATATAGTGATTTCCTGTTGTTAATCAGCAGAAAATAAAATGACACAATGAAGAGATGATAGTAACCATCTCATGATTTCATATATCAAATCTATTCATATATCTAGTCTATTGACTAGATATTCTTAATCTATTCATATATCTAGTCTATTGACTAGATAGTCTTAATAGACTAGATATTCATATATCTAGTCTATTTCATATATCAAATCTATTCATATATCTAGTCTATTTAATGTGCTCAAAAGTTGAAGTGTTAAATGTTGCATCAGTAGTGAAATTTCACAGTTTTTCACTGCCTCTGTATGTCTTACTTACTCTGCTTTACCACATAGTTTCATTTTCCCTAAGAATGACCAGTGTAGTAAAAATATTAAGCAATGTCATTGTAATCCAAGGAATCCAGTATTTCTAAAAATATTTCCTTTCTTTTCACTGTTGTAGTTTGTTTTGTACTGTCAAAGATAATTGCCTTACTTTTCCCATTTTATCCAGAGTTGTCTTTCAGAAATTAGGTGAAATGATGAGTTAATTGCTTAGAAAATCAATGTGAATATAGAATGAGCAAAAAGCAAAGGTGTAAAGCAGAAATAATACCACAAGTTATTTGAAATTTGTTTGGCATCAATTTTTCATAGCTTTTAGTCTAATCTGAGCTACTTAAAATTTGGCTGATTTTGTATTCTACCAGATAAAGGGATTCATTCAGTGAATCAAAATTGCCACAAGAGGAACATGCACAAAACACAGAGGGAAATAAATTATAATACACGTTAGCATGGAATTAGGAAGGGCATATTGAGGGACAGTTGCAGTAAGACAAAAAAGAAGTAACAAACAATACTACATGTGAAGATTTCTGTCTCCCTTGGCATTGTTTTTTGGGGAAGACATGGCAACCAAATTCAGAAACTTAATTCCTAACATGGATTTATACCCAATGATGTTTTTGAAACTGATAATCTTTTAAGTTATAATAAGTAGCGCCAGGGATTAAGCTCAGCAGCACAAGTGCCTGCCAGGCAAGCACTAAGCCATGAGTTTAATTGCTGGCACCAACAAACAAACAAACACACCACAAAAACACCAAAATCAAAATATATTATACTAAGTACATTCATTATATCTATTATTTAATCATCATTCCATTAAGAATTTTTATTATTGTACCCCTGTTTAAATTTTACAATTTTTTACTGTTCACTCTATTGAAGAGAATACTTCAACAGCAATGCTAAATGAGAATTTTCATGTTTTGATTAATGTTATAATTTATATGTTAAATACAATATTGGAGTTAGTCCTTTCCCCAGCAAGTGCTAATATAACTGAGAAAAGCCAATAAAATGTTTTGTGCATCCTTAGTAAAAGTTAGAAAAACATAAATGGAGCAAGACTATTTTTTCTTTTCTTTTTCTTTTAAAATCAGGCTATCATATTGATTAGTATTATTCTATGACGGTAGTGAGTTTATAGTTTTTCTGAGCGTAAATTTGCCTGTTCATGAAAAAACATAACCATGCTTATTCTGGCCTATAAATATACCTGATCCAAACTTGGCAGAGAACAAAAGCATTTCCTAGAAGAACTATTATTATTTAGGAAAATTTTATACAATTTGTAGATTGTATAAACTATTGGTGGTTACCATAGTATACATCTTTTTAAATCTTTTCAAAAGTAACTATGTGTGTGTGTGTGTGTGTGTGTGTGTGTATAAGATACAAAAATAGTTACAAAATGTGCTTTTAGCATAGCCAGGTAATAGAGAATATTGTAAACTTCAAATTGCTTTCAAGTAGAAAAAAATACCTAAATTAATCAAATAACTAGTAAGAATTGGACAGAAATGCTTCCATGCAAGTAGTATGCAAGAAATACACATTACGAGTAATTAATATACTTTATAAGAAAATTATAATAGAAAATAGATTATTTGAGTCAGCTTATTAAAATGATGCTTGCTCCTGTAGGTCACTAAGGTAAAATAATTTTTAACATTAATAAAAGCAGAATGATTTATGTCCTACTGATTATCTACACATAATTTAAAATGAATGATTACATGAGTGCTACAGATACTTTTAAAGGAAGATGCTTCACAGTCACATACAAATTAGAAAGAAAGCTGAAGTCAATGAGCTCAGCAATGCACATAATTGAGAAGGATATCAGAGGGCAGTGCAAAGTTTAGTTCCTTTATTCCATTTTTTAGTTAAAGAAATTCACTTTGTTAATAATGACCTTCATTTGTTTCTGCAAAACACTACTTTATAAACCAAATTTTTGAAAACTTGTTTTACTTGCTGGTTCCTTAAGGTATAAATAAAAGGGTTTAGCATGGGAGCAACTGAAGTATTGAGAATAGCTACTCCTTTGGTCAACGATGCTCTTTCATTTGCTGAGGGCTTAACATACATAAATATGCAGCTTCCATAAGAGATGGAGATGACAATCATGTGAGACGAGCAGGTAGAAAAAGCCTTTTTCCTCTGACTGGCAGATGGAATTCTCAGAATGGTGCTAATGATGCATATGTAGGAAAGAATCACCAATGCCAGTGTGAAGAGCAGAGTAACAAAGGCAAAGTAAAAACCAATTGTTTCTAAAAACCATGTATCAGAGCATGAGAGTTGTAAGATGGGGAAGTAGTCACAAGAGAAGTGATCGATGACATTGGAAGCACAGAAATCCAACTTAAGAATAAGCATAAGTAGTGGGAAAATGGTCAGAAATCCTGCCAGGCAAGACATGAAGACCAGAAGCACACAGATTTTCTTATTCATGATGGTGGTGTAGCGCAGAGGCTTGCAGATGGCAACATAACGATCATAGGACATAGCGGTCAAAAGAAAAAATTCAGACACGCCCAAGGAGATAAAGAAAAATAATTGAGCTAAACAGTTATTATAGGAAATAGTCTTGACTTTAGTAATTATTGAACACAAAAATCTTGGGATGGAAACACTGGTGAATGTAATTTCCAAGAAGGAGAAGTTTCGCAGGAAGAAGTACATGGGAGTCTTTAACTGTGGGTCTAACAAGGTGAGAATGATAATGGTGAGGTTTCCAGTGATGCTTAATATATAAGTTATAAATAAAAAGATAAAAATTACCACCTGAGTTTCTGGACTGTCCGATATACCCAAGAGAACAAACTGTGTAATAATTGTGTGGTTTCTCATACTCAATTTTTTCTTTCAAAAAATATCTATTGCTGGAAAAATAAAAAATAAAAAAGTTGAATGTGAAAGAATTGAAAATATAATATGATGTGAACTATTACCAATAAAATGAAGCAACAGGCATTTTTCCTTATAAAAAACTTGGTGATATTCATTCATATTAAAGCAGAACATACGTGTACATAAATTG
>PVJX010015029.1:0-43492 GCA_004027295.1 Dolichotis patagonum
GTATATTTTTTGTCAGTGTGCTGGAAAAGATTTACAGAGGTTGGCTACCCCTGGTGTTTTAAGGAGACCTCAGCATTCCTGGTGACAATAATTGTTTATTAAGTCAACCATAAATAGTGCTGCCTAGAAGCCTAATGTCAATGGCAGGGCAATGAAATTGTTGGTGCATATTTACTAAATGTCCATAGTGTCTACAATTGTGCTCGGGGCTATTGCATACAGATGTGTCTATGTGGATGCAACTATCTAGAGTTGTGAAGTGCAGATCCTGTGAAACTATATATAACTGTTCCAACTGTCTAAAAATTGGAGAAAATATAAGCAAATGCTACATCTAGGCAGTAATATGATTACGTTAAAAAGGCAGGCATAGGCATTTCATATTTCTAGAAGAAAATGTGTTCTTAGACTGACAAACTTAATAGCTAAGGAGTAAATACAGTAGCTTTGAGTTGAGAATTTCAAACAGATTTGCCTCAGTTCACACATTCCATACACTGATGGCCCCAAATAGCAATCCTTCCAAGCACTAATGAAACGAGGATGTCTTACACTCAGGTGGCATTAATCACAACTGTGCACGGTACCAGGAGCTGTCTGCATGGTTGCTAAAAAATAATTGTTCACAGACTCACAGACCTGCACTGTAAGAGGCAATGTTACTCTAAACTGAAAAACAGGACAATGCTCAGCGCTAGAGAGTGAAGGCCAGGCCAAGGATGGGAGTAGGGTATAGCTGGGTAACAGATTGGCAACACCAGTCATTCTGGAAAAGACGTGGTCAGAAGAGGGCGGAGTAGAGAAAAGAAGTCTATGCTCATGGACCCAGCACAGTACTGAGGCAAATTGTAAAAATTACCCATGATAAACAAAGCATTTTTATCTTTCAAGGCAAAAATAATATTCAAATACCAGTGTTCTAAACCATTACCATCCTAAATAGGCTTCACTGAATTTAAACAAGATCATAAATGTCAAAAAACTTTCTTAGCTTTTCTTTTAAGACAAAGTTGGAGGGAAAAAGAAAATCATAAACCAGTATGTATGTCATTCTCATTGCCCAGTCACATTTATCCCCACATTTCTGTTTAACTTTAGATGACCCTTCTCTTCATGTCATAAATAATTTAATTTAGCTTAGAGTATAAGCTCAGTATATGTAGCTGTACATTTTAAAGGAAATTCTGACATAAAACAAAAATGGCATTAGCAAGCATACAGTGCTGCACCTTCCACGTAGAAGGCCATACTTCCTGACATGTGCAGATTTAGCTGTTCTCTTCTATAGAATCATTAAACAAATGAACATGTTAGCAGTGAATTCAAAGCATCTACAGCATCTCTGCAGAGGCCTGCAGAGAATTCTGGTGTTTGTGCTCATTAAAAGATCTGAATATAAAGAATAGTATTTATTTTTGTAACAGTTTTGTCTCTTATCCTATCAGATAAATTGATGTTTTTAAAAGTAAAATGGAAACACTTAAAAATTGAATAAGCCTATTATATCCAAAGGATTCCTGAGCTTTATAGCTTAAAAAGAAGCAGGAGAGTCTGAAAAGTCTAACTTGCCTCAAAAAATTCAGTTTTTCTCCCATTATTTCTGCTCAAAATTGCATTCCCTTCCACATACAATCTGGCATTGAGGTCCACGTGCTATTAGCAGTAGAGTTAAAAACTGTAATTTATACCACGTGTACAGTGAATTTGAAAAGTTAGAAAGATGTAGGCCTTTAGGTAAGATGACCCTAACTCTGTGTTGTTCAACTTTTATGCTTTATTTTTTATTAAGTTTATTGGTACAATTTAGATATACATAATGATCACACTTATCATAGGAAATTTGTACCTGTACATGCTATATCTTGAGTCTTCTTTGTTTTCCAAATTCCCCTCCCCTCCCTACAACCCAACTTCCCTTACTTATTTACAAAAAAGGATAAAATGGAAACAAAGATTTGTAAGTAAGGAGAAGAAGGGAGGGGAGGGGAATGAGGGGGAAAAACAGGAATAAAGACATATCATGTATAGGTACAAATTCCCTACTGTGAATGTGATCATTATGTATATCTAAATTGTACCAATAAACTGTGATATTACAGATATATTGCAATCTTTTGGGGTAATATATGTATACCTGTGCTTTACATAACAAAAATTTCACTCCCCCATGAACTAATTTTCCCATGGGGAGCAATATCATGCCTGTTGTAAAAACAAGAGTTACAGAAACTGAAGCCCACATTTAATTGTCTGTTCAGAGCCAGAAGTTCCTAAATCAGTAATAATTTAGCACCACTTCAGTCAAAACTATTACATTTGAATCATTTTCAAAATAAAAAACTTTAAAAATATATAATCTATGAAATACATAAAACTGGGTGAAATGTTGTTCTAGCAGTTAGTAACACCCTAGCTCGCATTACTCTCAATTTGTTGAGCTCTTCTTGATGCCTGCTCACAGAACCAAAGATTTGATTACTGCATTTGATTACTGTTGAATTTTGTGCACATTTCAAAAAGTGAAAAACCAAAACAACCTCTGAGAAAAACATTTTTCTGGATGGTGGCAATCGGTAATTTGCAAAATCAGATAGAAAACATCTGTAGAAAGCACTATAATTTTCAATTTACAGACAAAATAGAACAGCTTTTGCTGCTCAAAAACAACCTGAAAATAAATGGTCCACAAAATTATGCATGTCATAAAAACAAATCAGTGCATCATTAGAAAACCACTGTGCCATCCACATATACAATTGGGAGAAGTTTCTTCATCTAAAAAGATTCAAGAATGCTTGTGTTCTATTATGCCTCCAAAAAAAAAACCCAAACAAACCCCAGCATTTTAAAACATTCATGACAAGAGTCTCATTAAGCTTAAGAAACAGAATAGTCAGTAACAAATGCAAGACATATCCTGCCCACTATTAAGAGTGTTATGCATTTTTATATTGCTTCGCAAATAGTGAGGGCAAAGAAAGTCTTCTGTGTAAGCCATTAAAAAGAATCTTCATCACATTAGAAATTGAGCTCACCTACCTTCACTGGTCCATGTTCATTATTGAATCCCTGCACCAGATGCACGTAAGACATCATGAAAATATTCATTACTGCCCACTCTTTGTACATTTTGAATATTTTATATCTGCTGATTACTAAGCAGTTGACATCAGGCAGCTAAAGAGGATTGTCTCAAAAGGCATTCTCCACGGAGAAAGTTTGAACCCCAAAACTTCACATAGAAAAAAATCAGTTGTTATCAAAATCCAATAAAATGACTTTGATTAGGCAAGGTACTTTTTTGCACAATCTTAGTCATGGGGGGAGAGATGAGAAAACTTTAAAATGCTCTCATGCTCCAAAAATAATCAGGAGGTAGACATGTCTTCCACCTGAATTTAGAAAGCACTCTACATTCATTTCACGGCCAGCAATTAAAAGAAATCTCTCCACATTATGCCCCAGGTTCTATTTGCTTTGTAAGGAATTGGTGCAGCCACCAATGCTTGCAGCTACAGAAAGCTGGAACCCAGCTCTGGATTAAAACTTTTTTAACAACCTTCATGGAAGTTTGCAGAAGCATGTGTCTTAAATCTGACACAGATTTTGGCAGAAAATGCAGGGAAATCTTGGCTGTAATTCTGTTGTGTCCCTACCAATAGCAGGGCAGTTTTAAAGACTGACTCAAATGCTCAGGACTGCTATTCCTCTAAAGCAGATAACCTGAAACATGAAACCCCAGCACATGGTCTTAATGGTTGTATCCCAATAGCGTTGCTTAGGAAAGGACCTTCAGATGTTGCTATATCTGCTGCCGGTGACACAGAAAATAATAAGATTATGCTTCAAAAATAGCAAAACCATCAATACACACATGCAAAAAAGGCAAACACAAGATGAATCTTTAAACAGAAACTTAATAAGTTAGGTGAAAATGAAGGGCATAGAATTTTAAAGAAGCAATGATTAGTTTTATTTGAATGTGCAAGGAAAGATCCTACATACATTGCCACAAAAATCTTGCTATCAGTTTAATGTGGAATCCTTTAGAAACATTAGCTAAGTCAGCTTCAGACTGAATGCCTAAATGGCTGGGCACCATGAATGACAAAAGAATTAAGACCTCCCTTGGGCTCTTCTTTGCTAGTTTCCAATCTTTGATTTCCAGGTTTTGGCTCTTTCAAACCCATTTTTTGCATTTCTGAAATCAAGAATGGCCTCAGAAATTTCTTCATTGGTGTTCATCACAAAGGGACCTAGAGCAGAAAGAGACACCCAGAAAGTTCGGTGTGATAGTATTTTACCACTAGAAATGATACATATTTCTTTAGCTCCTAGTTTAAAATAAAATCTAGGCATATCTAAACAGTAAAAGTGTTCAGATTCCAGAGTTCAGTGTTCAATACCAGAGGACAATAATACAAGTTTCTTGGTTATGACTGTACATGATTATAAATTAACATAAAGATCAAAATTTAAATAAATGCAATTGCATCTCACTCATCTATTGCAGGCCCCTTATCAGTAATGCAATCTCTTTATTTAAAACATTCTTAGAAGTGGTTCTATTACATCCACACTTGTAGTTGATATTTGCATAACCTTAGCTGATGTCAAGAAGTGAATCAATCTGAATATGACAAATTGGTAAAATTTGTCATATATTTGCTATCTAAGCAATATATTAGGCTGTGTGCTTATATGATGGTTATAAGCCATTTTTGAAAATTAGCATCTGAATGACAATAAAAAGGAGACTGAAAAAATTTCAAGTCAAGAATACATCATTATTTGGATTCTCTACAGATGGGGAAAATTTCTGTAAAGGGCCAGAGACTATATATTTTAGATTTTGTGGGTCAAATTGCATCTGGCTCAACAATCCAACCCTTTGATTGAAGTGCAAAAGCCACCATAGATAATATGGCAGTCAGTAGCCATGATTGTTCCAGTAAAACTCCATTCACAAAAACGTGCAGTGGACCTCAGATTGAAGTGACTTGAGTAAAATTGCTCATTTGCTCTATTCACCAAATACTCCTTGAATGCCAGGTCTTGTGCAAGGCTTGAAAGATGTAGTGGTTAGGACTGCTGACTGGGAGAAAGGCTGAAAGCTCTGGCTGGAAGCTGAAAACTGAAAACCAGTGGGCCCAAGGGAAGTGGAAGTAATTACTAGACCACCCAAAATGCACACGCAGAGCAGGGTCTGGCCAGGAGTCAGGGTGGAGCTGAGGCTGTCCGCGGGAGGTCCTCTTTACTACCCGCTCCCTGCCCCCCACAAAAATATGCAGTGGACTTACTCTGCTCATGGGCTATGGTTTGCTGATCCCTTTGTCTAATTCCTGAATCTGAACTTGAGTGTTCCTAAAAGTATACAAGAAGTTCTCCTTTACTTTGCCAAAAGAGGCAAAGTATCTGTGTCTTCCCCTTTTTCATACACAAGAGGGACAATGTGATACAGGACTATCTGAAGTCCAACTCTCATTTGGTATTGGCAGTGTCTTCGAAGCAGCTGACAAGCTTGTCTATTCAGTATACTTCTACTAGCCAGCAGAGGTTCCCAGCATTAATTTTATGGAACTCCCTCCACTAAGGGGCTTTCTCTGGGAGGCCCTAGTTTACATATAACTGTATTACTTAGAGGGAACAACATATTCAAACTTCTTAGCCATTGTTAGTATATCAACACAGATTTTCTGATCACTGTATTTAAAATTTGAAGTGAAAAAAAGACACAGTATATAACATGCTTGTGTTGATGTGGAAGTCTTTTGGGAAAAAGAATGCCAGTATGGAGGGAAGTTCCACAGAAGGTATCTAATTTGACTTATTCTTTCAATTATCTATTAAGTATTTATTAAGCAGCCATAAATGACAGACATTGTGCCAGGAGCTAGAGACCCAAAGGAGAAACACAAATGAATGACACACTCTGTTCCCAAATATATCACACAGACAGCTATGGAAATAAATCATTATGAACAAATGCGGTACATGTAGTGATAAAAGTATGTATTTTCTACATCATCAGCAAAGAAAGGGGAAGAGGAGGAATCCAGGAGATGATTCACAGAGGGAGTGACATTTAAACAGCTATACAAGGAAGAATGGCATATTTTCAGGATTAGCATGCTGGAGGAATTGAGGATAGTTTCACAGGGTTGGAAGAAAGGACTGAAGGGGAAAAACAATGAGAATCTGAGATGTAGAAGTCAGATACCATTGGGCTTTCGATGCCATCTATGAGAAGAAGTTTTTTACATAATTATTTAGGTGATCAGGAATCAATGAAGGGTAAAGTGAAGAGTAACAGGATCTGATCTGGGGTTTTAAAGGAGGCGGTGGCATGAAGACTTAGAAGATATCCGGCCTAGGAGGCTGAGTCAATGGCCAAGTTGCTAACGGAAACTGACACATAGGCTATAGGCTGGGTGTAGAATAAAGGGTTCAGTTGTAGGTATTCTGATATGGAGGTGTCAGAGGCAATCCAATGTCTTCTCAGTAGAGGCCTTCTATACATTGTTGAGATTGGATCATGGGAGAAATTCCATGTGAAAATCAAGCTGTGGCATTTGTCAGGTAAGAAATAATGCGAGAGCTCTTCCATACAAAATAATACACTCAGGAGAACATCCTGGAGAAGCTAACTTTTTAAAGGACATATGAAGCAAAGAAAATGGAATTTGGAAAATGATATCAGATATAGGGCCAAGGACTGAGTTCCTGCATGTGGTCATTTTCTTTTGATTTGTGCTTGTATGGTGCCACTCTTAGGTCCCCATTCTTTTTCTGTAGTTTACTTCTAGAAATCCGTCTTGACAGCTTTTTAGGGTAATATGCTATATTTCTCAAGTGTTAATGTATAGAAACACTGAAAGCTTGAAGCCCTCCAAAGCCATGATAAGGAAGTTCATTTCTTCATATACTCAGGAAGAGGAAAACTGAATCCAGAAAGCATATGGTTTTAAATTTACTATCTACAAGGGTTACAAACAAGAACATTTTTTATATTCCCTTAAGTCCTCTTTCCAACTAGTTTGCAGCTCCAATTAAACCTTTGGACTCTGCTTGTAATAAAAAGGTATGGATTCTTATATAGATTCTTGGCATAGAGCAGAAAGTATAAGACACAGGATCAGGAGTCCGGGGTTCATGTCCTAGATACACCACTAACAATCATTTCCGATCAGAAAAGCCACAGTGAAAAGCAGAGTGACCGACATGGTGAGAGACACATAGACAGAGTGGTTGAAAATCAGACAGTCTGAGTGTAAATTCACTCTGTAGCCTCAAGCTGGGCAATCTCTGTACTTCTGCTTGACGTGTAGTGTAAGGATGACAGCGCCTCTCTTTTAAGGTTGTTTTGACAATTAAGTGCATTAACATTTGGAAAACACTCGGACCACTAAAAATACAGCAGACTGTAAGGACAGCATTTGCAATGAAGTCAAAACGGATCAAAGATCTAAATGTTAAAACAGAAACACTAAACCTACTGGAACACAAAGTAGGTAGAAATCTCGAGGAGATAGGGGTAGGCAAAGAGTTCATGAACAAAAACCAAGCTGCATGAAAAGTACTTCAGAGAATCAACAACTGGGATCTCATCTTATTAAAAAGTTTTTGCACGTTGAAAGAAATCACCAACAGAGTGAAAAGAAAACTCACAGGTTGGAAAAAGATTTTTGCCAACTGTTCCTCAGACAAAGGACTTTTATCTAGAATGTGTAAAGAGTATTTTAAAAAAGATCAGGCCTCCCAAATTTAAAGACCTAATCCAAAAATGGGCATCTGAGATAAATACACAGTTTGCAGATAAAGAAATACAATTGGCAAATAAATATATCAAAAAATGTTCAACATCATTGGTCATTTGAGAGATGCAGATTAAAACAACACTGAGATGTCATCTCACTCACGAAAGAATGGTTAACATCAAGAAATTAATCAATAACAAATGCTGGTGGGGCTGTGGGGGAAAGGAACCCTTCTCCATTATTGGTGGAAGTGTAGACTAGTGCAACCACTAGGATTAGGGGTTCCATTCAACCCAGCTATTCCACTTCTGGGTATTTTCCCAGAAGAACTGAAAACATCATACCAAAATGATATATGTGCACCCATGTTTATAGCAGCACAATTTGTAATAGCCAGATCTTAGAAACAACCCAAATGCCTATCAACTGAGGAATGGATAAGAAAAGATGTGGTATTTTTATACAATGGAATACAACTCAGCCATAAAAAAGGATAAACTCGAGGCTTTTATAGTAAATGGATGCAACTAGAAGCCATACTCATAAGTGAAACATATCAGACTTGCACATGTAAACACTGTATTGTCTTGCTATTGTAAGAAACTGAAAGAGTAAATATGATCCAAAAGTTATAATAGATACAATAAAAGGGAAAGAAACTGCTAAAAGGTAAATTGTATCGCTTGATCAATCCTGCATGTCTGTATCTGGTATCCTGAGCAATTACTCTGAAGATAAAAATATGCAATACAACAACCAGTGTTAAATTCTTATCATCTTGTTTTGAAATCCTATATTGCTATTATTTTTTGTTGTTGTCATTTTGCTTTTTTTATTGTTTGCTTCTTGATTTTTTCTGGGTATTTTGCTCTTTAAAAAAAATATATATATATATATATATTTAGCATTTGCTATGGTTTGAATGTGGCTTGTTCCCTCCACAATGCATGCTAAAATTTGATTGACATTGTTCTGGATGGTGGGACTTTTAAGAGGTGATTAATTCATTGAGATGGACTAATTCTTTCACTAGTTAATGAGTTCTCACTCTTTTGAGCTGAATTAGTTACTATGGAAGTGAGTCATGTACACAGTAAGCCCATTCCTAGCGTTTTCCTCTTCTATAAACACCTGCTTGCCCTTCTGTTTTCTGCCATGAGTTCAAGCAACATGAAGGACTTCCTAGTGCCATGTTCTTGCACTTTCCAGCCTCCAGAACTGTGAGCCAAAACAAACCCCTTTTCTTCATAAATTACTTAGTCTCATGTATTGTCTTATAGCAACAGAAAATGATGACAGTATTGAACCACTGTTATTTTTGGTAAAGATAAAAATTATATTCAAGCACTTGTATCTGCTTTTGTCTAACTTGTAGGCTAAGACTTATGGACAGGTGCAAAAAACAAATTCTCTTTTGTGACCTGAAATTCACTGTTGAGTGTGGGTTTTGACACATAAGAAGAAATATTGCTTCCAGGTATACTGGTAGAAGCCTGTGATCCTGGGATACCTGAGCCTGGGATACCTGAGAGACCTAAGGCAAGGGGAGACTCATGTAGTGAGTCTCACATAGTGAGACCCTACCTCAGAAAACAAAACAAAAACAAAAAATGATGATAACCTAATACAGATTAAACTGACAGAAGGTGTCAATAACCATGTTTGGTACCAAGACTAAAGAGTTAATTAGAAAGCATAGGATATCAGCAAAATTTCAGCTCAGTACATTTGGAACTGCAATTTCATGTTGCATGAAAGTAGCATTTTTTTTTCTTAAAGGTTTCTGTATTGAATATGGGGCTGGAGTTGAATATATGTCATACTGTGTTTCGACCATGTTTGCTTAAATGTAGTAAGTAGTAACATCAGATTGCAATTTCCTCAGGTTTAAAAACATGATAGTCAAATCTCCAATAGAATGCAAAGTCTTTTTTTCCGGTTGAAATCTCTTATGACACAATAAAAAATATCACCTTATTCTTTGCACAGATCAATGTCTGACACATGATATGTACTGAAATGCTTCTTTGGACAAAGAAACAAATAAATATACCTGGGTATTTTCTTCTGATAATGGACAAATAAAACAAAATTCTTAGATTTGTTGATAAAAAGATAGGATAACATCTAGCCAGTCTTTCCAAGAATACTGTACATGTACATTACTCTGGGGGAAAACAAAAGTCAACCAGGAAATCCCCACCATCATCATTCTGGGCTTACCATGTTGGACAACTGGTTCTCTTAATGGCTCCCCAGCAATTAAGACAAAATGGCTTCTCTCAGGATCCTGAAGGTAACAAAGAAAACATCAAAAAACAAATGTGCTTATTTTTGAATGTCAAATTAAGAACAATTTGTTCTTGGCCTGCTATCTAAATGAATACTATACCTAATTCTGAGTACAAATTCTGAAAACATTTTCTGTGCAACATTCAATATGGAAATGTTTATTACTTAATATATTTAGTAGCAATAAGAAATCAAAAATAAGTCCAGGTCACAAAAAGATCAACATTTTTATATTAAAGAAGGAAAACGTAAATCAAGATCTTTAACTAGAAACAGCTCTATGACAAACTATATGATTGATTAGGATTATTAAAATATTTATAATTTCACACTAACAATATAATTCTTAAAAGCAAAGATTATTTATCCAAATAAAAAATAAGATTTTATAACTTTTGACATTTGTTATTAATGTACAGTAGGCCCAGAAATGTTATACTAAATGGAATCTTATAAAAGTGGAACACCCAAAGACTATCTTCTCAGGAAAATTTCTTTCCAAAATGATTCTATGAAGTCTCCATTGTTTAGGATAAAGGATTTGATTTTCCTTGGCACTGTAAAAATATTAGTTACAATATCTAGGGCAATAGTGGATGCAGAGAAGGAGACACTCTTGTATAACTTTTGAGATATTTTAAGATTGGTGCTGTATTCCTTTCAGAGAGCAGTTTGTAAAGATAACTTCAATATTGCTGATGTCCTCTGATTCAGTAATAATAATTTTAGCAATATAGTGGAAGGGAAAACTCAGTTTTGCAGTTTCTTCTTGTAGCACTACTGATTATAGCAAAAACTGGCAACAGTTCTCCAATAACAAGGGGTTGTTTAAATGATTACCATATTTTTAAAATGAAGCATCACTGGGACACTAAAATTCTTTTTTTAAATCATTAGCTAAGTGTATAAATAAACATAAAATATTAAGCATTTTTAAAATATCACAAAACAGTGTATATGTAGTATAGTTTTTCACTTTTAGGAAAATCAAGAAACCATATATTAAGAAGTTAGAGAAGAAATATAATGAAATTTTAGTGTTGGTTCTTTCTGAACAATGGGAATTAAGGCAAATGTCACTTTATACTTTCTTGTTTTACTTTTAAGTTTGCTACAATAAACGTGCTGATTTTAAAACTTAAAAGGGTTAAAGTTGTAGCTCAGTGGTAGAAATGTGTGCAGCATGTGTGAGGTCTTGGGCATAATCCCCAGGAACAAAAAGAAAAAGAAAAATTATTGAAAAACACTGTCTATAACACATTTTTACATTTGTGTTTGGGAAATTATTTTTTTCATTCAACTGACATTTATTGAGTGCAAACTATGTGACAAGCATTTGCCTAGACACACTTGGAATATATATGTAAATAAAAAATTAAAGGAGGACTCTTTGCTCTAATACTGGTCTAAGCATTTTATACATTTTTATCTCATTTAGTTTTTTTAATGTGAGTTTACCATACATGATTATATTTGTCATCAGAAGTCGGTACATGAACATAACACATTCGAATTCTTTTTCTGCCCTCGTCTTTTCCATCCCTTCCTGGTTGCATTTCTTCCCTCTACTCCATCTCTTTTTCTACTATTATCTGTTTTTATTTTGCTCTTTATTTATATTTTGGATTTTTCATGTAAAAGAAAACATAGATCATTTAAGCTTGTGTGCCTGGTTTATTTCACTTAAAACCATGGTCTCAAGTTGCTTCCATTTTCCTACAAATGCTTCAAGTTTATCCTTCTTTATGGCAGAGTAGAACTCCATTGTGTATAAATACCACATTCCCTTTACCCATTTATCTGTTGATGACCAGGCTTAACTATTATGAGTTGTCTTCTATATACGTGGATATACGTGCATCACTGTAATACGATGACTTTAACTCTTTGGGAAGATACCAAGGAGGGAAATAGCTGGGTCAAATGGAATTTCTTGTCTTAATGTTTTCAAGAATCTCTACATTGATTTCCATAATGGTTATACTAGCTTATATTCCCACCAATATAAAGAAAACCTCTTCCTCTACCTCCCACAGCTTCTCCCCTCGTTGTTTTTGTTATTTCTTATTTTTGGTCTTTTTGAGGCAGGGTCTCATGCAGTTCAGGCTGGCTTTGAGTTCACTTTGTAACCCAGGTTGGTCTGGAACTCACCACAATCCTCCTGCCTCAGTCTCCAGAGTGCTGGAATTATAGGTGTGTGCCACCACACCCAGCTCCCCTCTTTGTTTTTATGATTTCTTGATGAGAGCCATTCTTCCTGAAGTAAGATGAAATCTAAGTGTTGTTTGAATTTGCATTTATCTAGAGATGTCCAACATTTTTTCATGTATGTACTGGCCATTTGTATTTCTTCTTCTGAGAAGTGTCTGTTCATTTTAGTTTTGAGGGGCTCATTCTATCATATAAAATTATTTACATATTGTAAAGAATTAACATGTTATGAGTATCAGAGTCCTACCTCTTAAAAATTATACCTATATTATCTAAATTAACTTTTCATTAAATGTACTTATTTGCAATTGGTGCTTTCATCTGAAATTAAGGATAACTACAGTTGTGTTGAAGGTGAATTACATATATATATATATGGTATATGCTATATATATACATATATATGTTATATGCTATATATATACATATATATGTTATATGCTATATATATTCATATATATGTTATATGCTATATATACATATATATGTTATATGCTATATATACATATATATGTTATATGCTATATATATTCATATATATGTTATATGCTATATATATTCATATATATGTTATATGCTATATATACATATATATGTTATATGCTATATATACATATATGTTATATGCTATATATACATATGTATGTTATATGCTATATATATATACATATATATATATATGTATATATATAATGCTTTGTGCTCAGGCAACTTAGTTAAAGTGAGACAACATGTTGGTCAGACTCAGTGGCAAAACAAGGAGAGGGGCTGGTAGGTTCCACCTTGTTCTCATTCTCCTCCTTGCCATACCCAACTCCACCTGCTAACTGCTAAGCCTGCTCACCAAAAACATCCCCAGACTCATTTGCAGACTCTTGCCTACAGAACTACAGATTCTCCAGCAGTTTCTCTTTGACGGACTTATTTGACTTACTGGATTTGCTTAGCATTAGATGAACTGCATTAGTGACTTCTCTGATTTCTTACCTTCTGCACTAAATATTCATTTCTTCAACTCTCCCCACCTGCAAATCTTCCTTCTTTGGGGATTTTTGACTGGCATCTTGTGAAGAATCCCCAGCTGGTCAAGTAGGGAGGCCACAGAAAGCATAACAGAGGCACCTTAAACAATAGCCTCAGCTAAGCCAGGCCTGCAGCCGGCTAGTCACATAAGCACCCCTAGGAAAACTAGCCTAGGAACCCCCACTATAGTCAGGAGAAGCAGCAAATTACTGTTGTTTTAAGCCACTAAATTTGAGGGTGGTTTGTTTCTACTAGGCAACTACACATTCCTGTCAATTTCGAGTCTTTTCGCAGACTTATCTAATTTAGAATAACACAATAGCACAGTCCAAATGATTAGGTACTTTAAAACAAAACCTTTAAAATTTCTATGAAACTTATCCATGTTTTAATATAGCATTTTCCTAGATGTATGATGCAATTATCTTAAACTATATCAAAACTTCTACTAATACAAAGCTCTTTAAATAGGAATCATTATATTATTAATCCCAGAAAAATCTATCACTGAATTCAACAAAATTAATACCTGTTCTTTAATTTTCCATATATTTAATAAAAACTGCCATAATTACAGGACTGAAATTTATTTCTTCTGGCTTCAACCTAAAAATAATAAATGGAGGTGTGTAAAAAATATATATTATATGGATATGTAAGACGGAAGGAGTTTTCTACCTGGCACCTCAGCTCTTGTGTGATTTAATAATCCACTTAACTGAGTCAGGTGTGATGGAAACATCTATAGTCTCAGCACTGATGGAGGCTGGGGCAGGAGAATCACAAGTTTGAGCCTCGCCTTAAAAAAAGGTTTGGGATGTAGCTCAATGGCAGAGCACCCCTGGTTTTCATTCCCAGTACTGTAAAACAAATTGTATAAAAATTTACTTAGCTGATGCTTTAATCACTTCTTCACACTTAAATACGCTCTTAACCATTCCCAGGTGTGTATTTATGTATGCATCATCACCTTACCAATCCATAAACCGATTAGCTATCAAAATATGTAAATGTAAGCCAGCTGAAAATCAAAGAGGAATTCTAAAAAAGCTTCTATTACTTCAAATTACAAAAATAGATGCCATGTTATTACAGGAAAGGAAGAGTGTGGGGAAGAGTAAAGGAAGGTAATAGGGGTTAGATCTGATCAAAATACATTATATGTAAATATGAAAATATCACAATGGAATCATTATTCATATAATTAATATGCACTAACAAAAACAGATGTCATAAAGCCCATATAGTAAAATTGTTGCTTCAACTTAAGCACATATCCTCACTCAATCCCTACTTACTCTTGCTTTATACAAAATTCTAACAATTAGACTTTGGGGTTATAAAATGTGCAACAGAGTCAGAGAGCTATGAGACAGGAAAGCACTACTGTAGAGCAAAGCAAGAAAGTTGACAGCTTAACATCAATGATGGAAATGGAAAAAAAACTATAAAAAAGAGGCACAGAAACTGAAAAATTAGTTTAGGGCCACTGAGTCTGGCAGCCAGAAGGCTTCAAAGACATACTTTACAACACAGGACAATAATTAATATACACGTGGATGATGCAATGTTATGAATAAATTAAAGTATGCATAGTATAATATATACCCAAAGGAAAAAGATTTTTCCATTATTTCTCTCTCCCTTCCTCCTGCTCCTCATCTTCATCTCCTTCTTTTGCTTCCTTCTTTGGCAGCACAGAACTGGATCATTTGATCAATTCTCATCTTATCTCCTCCAAGTCTAAAATGCATCCATCTCTGAACAGCCAGCATTTTCTCAGATCTGCAGTTGGGCTTAGCAAACTTGAATTTCAGCACAAGTTTCTCTGAAGTTTTGGCCTTTATGTGGAAAATTGGCTTCACCTGCCCACCATAGCCAAGCAGCTTTCTGACATAATGCTGCATTCCATGGACATATAAGCAATCCTGACCTTTTTTCCTACATGTCACATGTAACTTTGTAGAGTTGGTGCTTGCTGCACTTCTTACAGAAAATCCAATGTATCTTATGAACATTTACCATGTTTCTAGGAGTGCTATCAGTGTGAAAAGAAGCAAGAGAAGGGTTCTAACTGAAATGATTTTTTTTTATCAATGCAATGTTTACTAAAAACTTCATAATTTCAAAAACTCTGTTACTGGAAGAGATTTATTCTCCAAGGCTTTTGGAGTGGTGAAACTTTAATGTGAATCAGGGGACAACAAAATGGCCATACTTCCAAAACTGATACATAGATTCAATGCAATCCCAATAAAAAATCCCAATAGTATTCCTCATGAAACAAGAGAAAACAATCCTAAAATTTGTATGGAGCCAGAAGAGACCCAGAATAACAAAAGCAATCCTGGGCAACAAAGGCAAGAGTAGGGGCATCACATTTCTTGATTTCAAGTTATACTACAAAGCTACAGTGATAAAAACAGCATGGTATTAGCAATAAAACAGACTACTCACAAACTAATGGAAGAGAATTGAGGATGCAGAAACAAAGACAGGCACATCAGGCTACCTGATCTTTGACAAAGGATAAAAAATATATGCTGGAGAAAAGATCACCTCTTTTATAAAAACTGCTGGGAAGACTGGTTATTCACACATAGAAGATTGAACCTAGACCCATGCCTTTCACCTTGTACTAACAAAGTCAAAATGGATCAAATACATAGATATGAAAAGGGAAACACTTAATTTGGGGGAGGACATGGATGTAGGCAGTGACTTTCTGAATGGTACCCCAACTGCACCAACACCAGGAATCACCAACTGCAACCACATCTATCATATCAAATTAAAAAGCTTCTGCATAACAAAGGAAACAACCAATAGTGAAGAGACAACCTACAGAATGGGAAAAAATTTTTTCTGGCTATTCCTCAGTTATCTAGAATGTGGAAAATCTCAAATAAATTAGATTCCCCCAAAATAAAAGCCTCAATCAAAAAATAGGCAACTGAAATGAACCAACACTTCTCAGAAAATGAAATATAAATGTCCAATAAATCTATGAAATAATATTCAATGTCTCTGGCTATTAGAAAAATGTAAATTCAAAAAACACTGAGATTCCTTCTTACTCCAGAAAGAATGGCCATCATCAAGAAATCAGATAACAAAGGCTGGAGAGGTTGTTGGGGAGGGCTTCTTCATTGTTTGTGATAATTCAAACTAGAACAACATTATGAAAATCAGTATGAAGTTTCTTCAAAAAACTAAAACAAGAAATTCTATTTAACCCAGCTAGTCCCCTCCTAAGTGTCTTCCCAAAAGAGTTAAAAACATATTACAGTGATACATTGATACCCATGTTCATAACAGCACAATTCACTATAGCCAAATCTTGGAATGTGATATTTACACACAGTGGAGTACTACTCTGCCACAAAGAAGGCTAAACTTGAGTCATTTGTAGGAAAATTTATGCACTTTGAGACTATGTTAAGCAAAATAAATCAGACACACAAGTTTAAACACTACATGGTTTCTCTTATATGAGAAACCTAAAATATAAATGAAGTGCAAAATAAAAGACAGCTATCTTAGTTACTTTTCTCTTGCTGTTGAGACAAAATACCTGATGCCCAAAATTTGGGAAGGGAATGTTTGTTTCTTACAATTATGGAAGTTTCAGTCCATAGTCAGCTGGCTCCAAGGCTGGGTGGCATGGCAAGCCACCATTCATGGGCCCCACAAAACAGCAAGAATGAACAGTGCAAAAAGAGAAAAGACATGCCTTCTTCCTGCCCTTACACTGTATGTCAGCTCTGCCCCTGAGTGGGTGTAGCACTCACATCATCAATCCCAATGCTAGACAATGAACCATGCATGCTGTATTCTGTCACATCCATGATTGCATGAGCGTTGGGGGGGCGGTGGAGGGCATCAGAACACAAATCATAACAATAGATAATAAGAACAAAAAGAAAAAACAAGATGGAGTGAGGGATAGGGTGTATACCAAAAATGCATCCCAGAAAGCACAGAAAGGAGGGGAAGATAAAAAGTATTAAGATGTGTTATGTGCACGTACCAATTCCAGATGATGAATCTAAACACTATATACTGCAAACGTGCACTATAAAAACAGAAAACAAACAGGGGACATCATTTTTAAATTGCTGCAGAGGCTGTAATTTAACAGTGTTTTAAAGATTCCTTTTTTGCAGAGAGCAAGGGACATTCTTAATTTCTAGGCACAGGAACCAGACAAAAAATGTTAGGAGTTGAAAGTGGGCAGAGAAGCTGACCTCCTATATTATGTATGTGTTGACTCCTTGGATTATAAATTTCTTAATTCAGAAGAAAGACCTTATGTGAATGCCAGTCATACCCTATGGTTTACATATTTTGGAATGATAAAGTCTTAATAATATAAGTTTTACTCTTCTCTATATTACTCAAATAAAATGATGAGTTTCCAAGTATTACTTGGACAGTAAAATAAAATGCTACATATATTTTGTCTGAAATGAAAAATTATTAAACTTCCAGGAGTTGAGGAGTTGGGTGTTCTATCATTGAAGAAATCTGGAGAATGTGCCAAGCTTCTTTCAATGACTTTTCCCCAAATTTAACCTCTGAGAACCCCCTCTCTTTTAATGTAAACCAAATCTGTTTTATGTCTTTTTCTTTTCTTAAATGTATGATTTTTGCTTCCTTTAAGTAGTCTTCTTTGATAAAATCTGATCATTTTTCTGGATATTTAGTGGAGTACTGATATGGTTCAAAGTCCCATTTGCTATTACTTTGGCGAACTTTCCTATGGTGTCAGATGAGGAAAATCATACAAAAGCAAAGAGGATGAAATAAGTATTTAAAACATGAGTCCTCATGTAATTCCAAGTCAATTTCTATATGGGATTTGGTGGAGAAAACTCATTCAAAAGTAGCACAGGCCAACTTACTGTTACATGCACAATTACCCTAACTAAAATTCATAATCTTTGGAGGGCCTACAACATGTCTTTTATTTTGGGCACCTTCCTAGAGTTCTGGGCTCACAGTTAGGCTCTTTACAGCTCACTTAAAAGCTCAGCTTTAGGGACCAGGGGTTTAGCTCAGTGGTGTAAGTGCCTGGTTGACAAACATGAGGTTGTGAGTTTGATCCCTGGCACACACACACAAAAAAAGCTCAGCTTTTAGAATTGCTTATTATTCCTTAAGCATTATTGCCAAATATCTTTTGAGTTCAACTGATACCAGCAACAAATGAAAAAGTCCTGTAAAAGTCAGATGAAAGTCCTGTGATTCATTAACTGTCATGAAAATTTCTAAACTGTGAGTTTCTAACTCAATTTGTTTGATTAACTATAAATATAAAGTTTGAGATAACAGTAGGACTTTGACAATTAATCTAAGGGCATGCTTTTGCTACAGTAGCATTTATTTTAGTGATATAGTACCTGAAAAGATTACCTAAGAGAAACTGAACTTTGGCATGACTTAAATGCATGCAATTGTTCTTACTAGACTTCATTGTTATATTTCTTGGGCCAATTGACAGATAAAACAATTAACTGTTATTACTTTCAAAAAATCAATGGTTTGTTCATCACCAACTTTTACATATAAATAAGCAAAACAGTTGTCTCTCATTTTAATAAGGTGTTTTGTATTATTTGTGACTTTCAGTGGTTATTTTGATCAAGTGTTATATTTAATCAAATGTTAATCTTTACTATTTTAATGAGTTGTCCATGAAGAACACCAGTTTAAGAATAGTTACTCCCAAGTGTGTATGGTTTTGATGACAGTCAACGTGGAACTGATTCTTTAGCTCAGTGTACTACAAGCGAACTTGCTAATCTAATGAGGACAGCAGTACACATCTGCATCTAAATATGGGATGGAGTGTTTCATATCAAGCTTATGTGTTCCTATCCACACAGCCATCATTGGGGCAATCACCATCCTGTGTGCCACCTGTGAGCCCAAGCATCACCAGAAGCTTTCGCCCTTGAAATAAGCTATTCCAGAGTGAATGGTACCAGTCCAAAATTAAATGTCCATAGTAGCCTGGGGTTGATTTCAATCTCTAAGAACTCTGAAAAATTTAAGTCTATTTTGAAGCCACTGTGCCTTTGGCTTTCTCCAAGAATTCAGAGTCTAGCCTAAGCACTCAAATCTATCATAAAGCATGTCCCTACAGTTGCTCCCTGCTTTAGGCAGACTTCAGAATAATGGTCACAAAAGACACTTCACTCGGTGAGGAAGTCAGGATTCCTGGTAGGCTGACATGTGCCAGCCTGAGAGAGGTCAAATAAATTCTAACATAGAGCAAGGAAAGTTGAAGCAGAGTGAATACTTGATTTTCTACATCATTCATTTCTTGCCCTCTTCACATGCCCTGAAGATTCCCATGAAGAAGCTGCCTAAACTGCTGTTTAACCAAGAAGATGAGTGTGATGATAGGAGAACACACAAATGGGCTACAGTGAAAGTGCAGGAAAAACACCCAGGACAAAGACAAGGACTAAATCGGTTTCTTATTCTTGCCTATAATTTAGTGCAATACTAGAAAGTCATAGTTTCTTTCTTTATTCATCCTCAGGTTAAGGTTAGTTCTACCTGAAGATAATGCAGGCTTAAAGCTTGCCTCAGTTCTGGTCCCTGGGGGCCTCTTTCTAGCAGTAGAAACTGTTATGCTTCATAGGCCTTTGAACTGAGGCTCTGATTCACCACTAAATGACAATATGTGGTATAACTCTCTGTTAAATTCAGTGTTTGGATCAATACTTGGTACCTATAGGGCAACTGTAGTATACCTATATAGCATGATTTGGCAAATTTTTTCTACACAGGGAGGACTAGAGATTATGAAGTTTTCTGAGTCATGCAGTCTCAGTGCCAACAACTGACTTCTCCATGATGTGAAAGAATTCACAGACAAAACAGCAGTTGAGGCTTATGGTTGTGGTCCAATAAGACTATATGAGGTATATATGAAAATACATTTGAACTTGGCTTATTAACACTGATTATTGACCCTTGTGCTACATCTGGATTAGACTCCTTAATATTTATAATCTCAGATATTCTTAACAATCCCATGTAGTTGGCCCCAATTATTTCAATTTTGAAGGCAAACAAATGAAGTTCAGAGAAATTGAGAAATGTGTCATAGCTAACAAAAGTTTCATAGCTAACAAGAAGCAAAGCCAAGATTCGAATCTTCACAATCTCTTTCCTGTTGCAATCTAAGGGGACTTTCTACTATCCTGTGGATATTAGCAACCATGCCCTCTTTAAATGCTCATTCTTCTAAATATCAGTTTCGATAGAAATCTTTCTAAGGATTTGATGAAACCGGCTATGGTTCTACACAGAACAACGATATAATTGCATATAACAGAATGTCCCTTGAGCCAGTTGTGCTGCTTGCCAATGAAATTGTGCTTTCAGCTGATTTGTTTCTATCCCCGGCTGTCCTTTTGGCTCCGCTCAACAATTCTTTCTGGTGCTCTGTTTTAGCTTGCAGTGCTTATTGTCTGTATTGTTATATTACAGGATGAATTGTGGTTGCCAAGTTAAACCAGACAATAAGACAAACTAATTTGAGGTTAGTAGGTTTTGGCCTATGTATAGAGTTCATGCTTCTTTTCTGTATTGGAATGAACCTTGTAAAATTGCCACATTTGTAGGTCAAAGTGGCAGTTTCATATGGTTCAACCTAATATGAGAGAGCACAGACCCTGAGATACACATTTTATCTGGTACCCATGAAACTTTTCTTCTGTTTACTTCACAGTTCATTGAAGTGCTGCAGATGATTAAAGCAGCAGAAAGTGAACTACCAAAAAGGTGAGCTATGATATAACAATTTCTAACATTCACTGCATTCCATAACACCAGGGTCAGCAGGCCAGAAATGAGTTAGACTGCCCTTCTGTGAGTCACCTAAATTTAGACTGAAATAGTTCTCATCTCTGCTTTTCTAAATTCATCTTTGCAGGATATTTGGAAAATTAGCTCCACAACCCTTCTTGTTAGTGACACAAAGTAGTCAGATGGGTTTAATAGATTCATAAAAATGTGAGTGATCTACTTAGTGAAATGAAACAGACAGGAGACAGAAACTTGGAAATGGGAAAAATACCTCTCGAGGCTCCCAAGATATTAGAAACTTTACTTAAAGCAGAGATTCATAAAAAAAAAATACTAGGAAACACATCACATGTTCCCCTTAGTTCCAAATTGATATTATTTTGCGAGGGTTTTGTGTGAGTATGCATGCAAAAATATATTTATACTTCTAGACAGCTGAGCTATTTTCACTTATGCTAAAAGCAAAATTAATCAATTTTGGAAAATTAAGAGACAATGAATGTGTGTTGTCTTAGAATCAAACAAGTAAGAGTAAACAGTCACTGACTCCATTGATCTGAGAAGATAAAGAATCAATATACATTAAGTTTTGGGTGGGCATGGCACCACATGCCTGTAATTCCAGCATTTGGAAGGCTGAGGCAGAAGCAGCCCCATGAATTTGAGGCCAGCCTGGATTACATAGTAAGTTTAAGGTCAGCCTGAGCTACACAGAGAAACCTTGTCTCAAATGAAATACAATAAAATATGATATGATATGATAAAATAAAATAAAATACAAGAAATAGAAATTAATGAAAGAGGCAGACAAACTTATAGCATAATTTACTCCCCAAGAAAGAAAGAAAAAATTTCTGGCTCTATAGGACATTTAAGCATTTTTCTGGACATCTGTAGAAAGTTCAACTTAATTAGATTTAAAGTTTTTAATATTTACCTTGTTCTCCACCTGGACACCATCACCTTCCCCAAGTACTGCTGTGTGATGAGGTTCTATTTTTTGTTGCTCATTATCAGGCCCTAGAAAAAGGGGGACTTTTAATACTTATGATAGTATAATTATCTTATCATTATACATTTGGTCAAACACCACCATAACATTAGCTTCAATTTCAGAGCTAACAGACTCAGAATTCCATTAAATCATAGTTAATTGCATCTGCTATTATTAAAGGCTAAAGCTGGTTGGGATTCAGTGCAGAAAAGAATAGAGAGGTTAACTTGCATTGTGTTTTCATTTATATTTTAAATTACATGCCCTAATAATTCAACTGACAGGCAAAGACTTTGGCATTATATATCACATGAGTGTGTCCTTGGGTAAATTATAAACCTCATAAGAAGTAAACATGCTTAGAAAAATTATCAAGTGCCATCATTAATTGATTTCAACAAGTATTGAGCACCTGCAAGTACCTAGTACAATGGAAAAACACAAGGACAAAGCAGATTTCTTGCATACAAGTAATTCAAAATTGCACTGGGGAAATAAAGTATATGCACACAAAATAATCAGAGAATAATTCATCTGAAAAATAAATAAATTGGATAGCCATTGAATACTAGCCATTAATTTGTGAACAAGGCCTTATTCTAAACATGGTATGGGGCTCTTCAAGATGTAAATTTCTGTATTAAGGGTCACAGATGAAATAACATAAATGAAATTGACCCTTACAGGTAACAATAAGTTAGCCATAATTTTATTGAGAAAACAGGAACCGTAAGGTTCACTGAAGTCTAGGAACCTTGGAAATTTGTTGTGGGGGTCACAGGACTGGAACAGAGAAGGATTACATAGGCCTAAAGGGGGGCAAATCTGGAAAAGGGGACATTTTAGAAAAGAAGACAGATAAGGTAAATGTAACTCATGGGCATTTCTAAAAAACTGTAAACCTTCTACCATTGCTCAAACATTCTTCTGGAAAGAATGATGAAAATGCAGTCTGGTTTTAAAGCAAAGGAAACCTTGAACATAATGCTTATCTGTGTGAAGTTGCAAGCCATTGAAGAGGATATGTGAAATAATCCAATCTGTGTCTTGGAAAAATAATTCTGGAAGTAAAGCACAGAGTGAATCGGAGGGAGCAAGACCAAAGTTATGATGAATTGTTAGGAGTTTGCTGCAACAGTCTAAGTGAAAATGAGTTATAATCTGAACTGGGAGAGTGAGAATTGCTAGGAATGGATTAGAAACATAGCACTGAAAGAGAATCTAGAGGATTTGGCAATAATGGGAGAGAGGAGTCTAACATGATTCTCACAGGAAAGGAAGCATGTGGTGACCTAATGATTACAACAGAAGCCTCTTCTGCAAGAAGAGGCTGGAGGATGGAGGAGCCAACATTGGTGAGAACAGCCACAAAAAGCTGGAGAAATGTTGTGAGATTTGGGGTGGGTCTTCCATTTGGGTAAAAAAAAAACCATAGCCATATGAATGAATGATAGAGGAAAGATTTAAAATAGTGTGATCAACTTTTGTTTTGGAGGGGTGACCATCTTTTAAAGATGTTCTGGGGGACTGATATCTGTATTATATTTGGGAATATCAATAAGGGTATTCATTTGACCTGCTGGAGCTAAAGTTTAATAATTAATAAAGAAATGTTTCTTTAAATGAAAACAATAGGCCAATGAATTATTATAGGAACAGAAACATAATTTAAGAATTTGGGGCATACTGGTTGAAGCCCAAACGTAGCTATATTTTGTAGAGATGTTTTCCTTTTCATTTCTACTTTGTATGAGACACCAGGAGTCATACTGACGCCTGAAAACATGAAATAGGATTGTGATAGTGCAAGAGTTACTAATATGGAGTCAAAGTGCTCTCCAAGGCTCTGCACCCAGAACTCAGGGAGTGACACATATATTTTTACTAACAGCTGATATTGAGATGTAGCTCTTCTTCAATCAGGAATGTAGTCAACAAACCACACTAGTACTAGCTGGAGTGACCACTGTCTCCAGTAAGTTTAATATCATGTTAGTATTGTAGATACCTCAAAATATCGTTTCTGGTAATCATGACTTTAGAATTAAAGATCTGCTGCTACAGCATCTTATTTCAAATATCACCAGAGAAGCATACACAAAACTGTATGATAAACTTACTGTTAATGAGATAGGAGTCAGGGCATGGCTTAGGTTAGCTGGGAAGAGAGGCATGCCAGGATCCCAGGATTGATACAGCCTACCTCTCAAGACTCCAATATGTAGAACGTCTCACAGATTCCCACAAGGTGTGCATGACATACAAGGACACAGACTCCAGGAGAATCCTGTTGTCCTTGACTCTTTATGGTAACCAGCCCTGAGTCTCCTAAACCCAGGGTGTACTTTTATTTTTGTTTTTCTATTTTCCTCTCTTGTGTGTCCCAACTTTGCTCTACATGACTAGTTTATCCCTCACTCTCACTTCTCAAATAAAATTTCGTTCAATTTTTTGTTCAAGGTGAGGAGAACCTGAAATACATTGGTGAGCCATTTCTAAAAGGAACTATCTAATAACATTGCTATCCTAATAACTTTACTGAATTTAAAAATATTCTGTGGAGGATGCTTGGCAGATGTCAAAAAAGTCCATGGGACAGAAAAGATTAAGAAGCTTTGTCTCAGGCGAGATGGTGCACTAGTGAATGTTTAATAACCAGCTTTTCCGGGACTAGCAGGGAGAATAAAGTTAATATGTAGTGTGTGAGAATTTTCATGGTGTAAATTTTTGTTTGGGCAATTTCAAGTTACCAGCATGAGGTCAGGAAAGTCGTGCACAATCAGCTCTTGCAGCCTGGCAAAGGTCAGCCCTGGCATATACTAAAGGTTCCTTTTCATCAAAGATACAGGTCAGAGTATGTTACATGCATCTGTAAAAATGCCACAACAAGAAAGATATAGTACAACAAATGTCAGAGAAGTAAATGATAGAATTCAATTGATCTTCCACTTGCAGGACTTGGCAATAAAAGAAAACTCTTGGAGTTAAAGAATCACATTTAGAGTTGGCTAATATTTAACTGTGATGTGGAGCAGCATTTTTATTAGGTGTGCTTTACTGAGATCTTCTGGGAGCAATGAGCCATGTCTTTATCTTCAACTAATTTCTACATAACACAGATTACCCATGTGGTCCATTCCTTGGGCCTCATTTTATCATGCAGAATGTCTTATGAGACAGACTAAAACAATTTATAAATTCTTTCACTATTTCAGTAAAGTGAGCTGACAAGAGATAGCCCTTCAAAATAATGCTGAGCTGGTATTTCTCTATATCCTTATCAGGATACCTTGTTTGACTTCAGCGTTCACTGACTGGTTTGTAAGGAAGTCATAATTTAGAAACAAAGGGTTCAGCTTGTTCAAAGGACTCTCATCCTAAATTCATATGGGATGCAACTGCTGCCCATTCTCCTCATTAATGTATGAAGGAAATCACAGTGGTGATATACAAATGACCATTTGAAATGTCCCACCCTGGGTAGAGCTTTCTTATACACACTGGAGTCAAGTTTCTAGGTTAATAATCTTAAGTGTACCTTTCATCTCTGTGTTATTACATGAAATGTCTAAAACAGGGTCACAGCAAAGACTCCATTTCCAGGTCATTTCTTTGATATTTCACCCATCTGGTTGTCTCCTGAACCTAAAATAAGTCTCAAAGAAAATATATTTAATTGTTTCTGCCTATTTTCAACTATAAATAGAGCCAAATCAGATAATAAATAGTTTCCATTGGAAATCGTTGCCAGGAATGTTAAACTTAGTAGTGCAGTTAAGGAAACTTTAATTAAAAACAATTTAATTGCATTTTTAACCTAATCATAAAAGGGAAAAATACCTTAAAACTTATTTTAAATTCAGTGACATTAATTGTAGTACATCCTTTCTGCATATTATTTCTTCTTTTTCTCCTCTTCTTAAGAACTGCTGGCTCACTTGCCCTGTGCTCCACACATTCTAATATTGTTATTGTGGCTTTGGGACCCATCAATTTTATATGTATAGGTTGAAGCCCTCTAACCTGATAGAGACTGTTAATTGAAAAAGACAAACTGCCTTTCTTTTATGTTTTTATAAACATAGTTAAGATGAGTCTGCTGATAGGTTAGAAACACTGTCTTCCTTTTTTAAAGCACACTCATAGTGTACCACCTAAATATCACTAGCTTCCCCTAATCTCTTATTGTCATCTCTTTTATATTAATTCAGACATTTTAATTTAATTCAGACATTTAATCAGCAATTCACCATACTACGCATTTGACTAGAAAAATCACCTCTTTTCACTGCTCATTTCATTAACTTTCATACTATCTAATTAAATCACACAGTGGCAGTTATTGGTGCCCGGGCAGGAGCTCTCAGAGAAGAAACAGAACAGGTTTTAAATGCATACAACTCTGCTAGTGAGAGGAGCTGATCATCCTGGGTGTTCAGGCACCTTCCTCAAGGTACTGACCAGTGAATGAAGGGCTCCAGTCAATCCAGTTAGTCGAGTAAGTGAAAGGCAATTAAAGGGGCTCTTGCTATACACATGTGTGTTTCCCAAGCTTTCTTATGGTTTCCAAGGACTGCGTTAAAGTTCATACCACCACCTAGAACTGCAAACGAAAGTTGAACACCAACTAAAGCCTGAATAACCACTTATTTAAATAAGCGTAGACATTTTCCTGTCTTGATAAGCCACTTAGCTGTCATTTCAATAACCACAGACAAATATTTTTTACATTTCTGAAAGTGTTTTTTAAAGCACCAAACACTATACATGATGTTGGGTATGTTAAGGGACTGGCATTCAAGTTGATAAAGTGTACCAAGCTTCAAGGACACAGGACATAAACTCTTCTACCCTTCTGGCTGCTGCATTAATTTAACCAAACTAAATCTGTCAGTGTCCTTTGAAGCACATAGTGTAGCAATTAATATTTTAAATGGCCCTCTTCAATTCCCACTTAAAGCAGTCTCCCAGATTATTTTCTCAACTCAAATTGCAGCCTATTTATTCCATCCCGATCCCCTAATTATGTATTTACAACATCTACTGCAACAGACTGGAGGTTCTAGACATTTTGAAAAAGACAATTTAACTTGTTTATCAGTTCCTGCCATCTGTGGTTGGCTGGTACCATTTAGTGTTTTTTTTGTTTTTTTGGTTTTCTGTATCGGGGATCTAACTCATGACCTTGCACATGCCAGGCAGGTGCTTATGTCACTGAGCTAAATTCCCAGCCCTCATTCTAGTTTTATAAGCAAGAAAAAATTGAGGCAATAAAGTCAGAAAGCATTTTCTGAACTTTCTCTATTTAAGAAATCAGTACACATTCAACAGCTATGTCTGTTTTGTCATTACTTTTTCTCTAGTGATTTGTTCTTACATTTTTGTTTTTCTCATTAACACTCCTGTTGGGATGGGTAGGAGGAAGGCATGAAGATAAAATTCAAATGAGGTCATTTGGCCAGTTGCTCATTGGTTAAATCAGAGTCCTAAGAGGCTAGTTTTGTGAGTTGGATTCTCTCCCTGGTCCAGTTTACTCCGGACAAATGCAACTTCACTCAAGGACACAAATTATAACATTATCTCCTGCCAGCTGTTTTCCACTTGTGGCCCACAGGATCAGGCCAGGGAGTTGAGATGACTCAGGAAAACCTTGCCTCACCTCAAGAAAAACAAGTGGATGTGAGGGTCACTCTCACCCCAAGAATTACGGAGCTTTTCACTTGTGGACTTCTGGGATGAAAAGTCTGTCATGAACCAAGCCTGCAACTACTGATTTAAAACTGGTTTTAAAAATTACTTGTAAACTTTTCTCTATTTTATCCTCTGCAATGTCACAGGTACCAAAATAAATTTTGAGCTGCTATAGAGAATGGTCTTTACTTTTGTAAATGGGTGAAAAAAATTAAAAATAGTATTTCATGGTAAATGAAAAATACACTCACATAAAGTATTATGGAGCAGTCATCCATTTGTTTACCTATTGCTTTTATGCTACACAGGCAGAGCTGAATAGTTGGAATGGAAGCTGTATGGCCCACGAAGATGAAAATATTGACTACCTGGATCTTTACAGAAAGTCTGTTTCTCCCTGCTTTTCCTTATTTTCCACAAGCATTTTTGCAGTCCTTACCACCTTAGAATCTATGCATTTTCTGTGTTACTTTGCCTTTGTGCAGATTATCTTCTGTTCTAAAAATCATAAAACAAAGGGACTACCTCCATAAACATGTTTTTTTCCTATTCTTATAAAGTGTTATGTGATTCTTGGGAATTTGAACAGATCATAAAAACAAATAAGTCTCATCACTTCCAGGTGGCTAATACAGTTTATTATGAGTGCACAGGGACTTATGATACTACTACTAGATTTTTTTTGTAGTTCATTGAATGCAAAAATACATAGACTTTGCTTTTGAAATGCTACTCAGTGAAAGAGCAATAAAGCCCATTTATACTCTGTTAGGAATGAGTTCAAAATACTGTTATTTCCAGAAGAAAATTTTCAGGCAATTGAACACTCTTTGAGGAAAATATAAAAATTAATTTAAATAAAGAGCTCTGAGTGTGGCCTTCTATGTCCGAGCAGATGTTATCACAAATCATCTGCCTGGCTCTGACACTGTATTGCCCCAGGAGGTGGCCTTGTTAGGGGTCACAAAGTTCATGGCTGAGATCCCTGTAGAAGCAGGATAGAAAGCATCCAACCACAGAAGGCCTCAACAGTGGGGATCTTCGGTTTGTACCTGGGGTGCTCCAAACCACCCATCCTTGTCACTGGGAATGAGGAGGGGAAATGGGAGGCTGTTTCTCCTACTTTGGGTTTTTCCATGTTCTGGTGCAAAGAGTTTATTTAGGAGGTGATCCCAAGGAACAGTAGCCCAAAAGTCAGGAGAGTCAGACAAAAAAGGAAGGTTGACACCTCAGGTGTCTCAACAAGCACACTGCAACTGTGAGCAGTTTGGCATGCTCCTACCTGGAAAGTCTAGGAACAGGCCCCTCGCACAGGCCTCTCAGGTATCCTACCCAACTCAGGTAGTTTCCAGAATGTTAATTCTCCAGGCATTTCATGCTGCCTGGAGGAGGCAAATCAGCTTCCCCAGGTGTCAGAAAAAATGCCACAGATCCCAGCAGCTGAAAGCTGCTCAGTGGTCACTGAGGAGGTAAGGTCCCAGTGATACAGGAGGGGCACTAACAGCATCTGCTATAGTAGTCTCTGCCAGTCTTTCTTTGGAACCCATGGCTGCTTCTAGGAGGATGGGAAGGGTCAGTGTGGATGTAGACAGGAGCCAGCCTGCTCTGCAAGCCCTTCTCTCCAACCTGCTGTTCCTTGGCTCTTCAGCTGCTCAGTTGGCTAAGGGATTTTTATTCGAAATGACAGGATGGTGTGGCTTCTCACTGTCACTGGACAGACTGTAAGGAGCAGCATGGAAACTGGGATTGAGGATCCTTTGGTTCTAGGCCCAGGTCTACTGATGCACATTCCTTTAGGTTTCATATTGCTCACCTATAAAATGAGGGTTGATTGGTTCTCAAATATCCTTTCTTGAGTAGACTCAATAAGCAGTACATATACAACCTTCAGAATAGGAGAAAACCAACTCTGAGATATCTCAGATGCATCTGAGACTTCCAATCCACCCCCTTCTATCTCTCAGGAGACAGACAGATTCCTCCTCCCATTACAGCCTACTATAGCTCCATGCCTATGTCAGTATGAAGGTTGCCAACCTCTTATGAGGTGTCACCACACACAATTGTGCACACAGGGTGCAGTGAAATGGATGTGTCATGATTGGTATTATGTTCTCCTTCACTGAACATTCTGGAAGCTGTGACACAGCTTATTCTGGATATATATATATATATATATATAGGCTATTGTGAGAGAGAAGGAGGCATAGCATTCAATGATTTGGAAAAGTGATTTCAATCTACCTTTCATCCCCTCAGTACTAGAAATCAAATTGAAATTGAAGCCAAAGTAAGATATTTCCAATTTACCAATGTACAGATCTCCAGATATGGTATAAATGAAGCTTGTCCATCCTGGAAAGGAACCAGAAACATAAAAAAAGTTAGTGTCCATAATACCAAAGGAATTGGACATGAAATTCATTATTTCCTTCTTGATATGAAATTCATTATTTCCTTTTTGACATATATTTTAAGATTCTGGTTCTGTGAGTTGCTTAAAATACACACACACACACACACACACACACACACATGCACATGCACTCCCCTCACACACACATATGCACACATACACAAATACATTCCTAAACCTAAAACTTTGGTTTCCAAGGTTTAAGAGACACCCACAATAGAAGTGTACAATTCATTTGGCCGTACATCTATAAGGCAAATTTTGTTTTCATAAATCATTTTGTCTAGTTCTAACACGCTATGAATTGTAACACTCCAGTCTGGCTTTGCCTTCAGTTTGTTGTGCCACCATGTAGTCTGAAGTGTGAATAATAATAAGATATGGATTTTTTTGTGTTTAATTGAATTCTACTGTCCAGGAAGCTTATTCCTATATATCTATCCTAAAATAAACTATGTATCAATTCCCTGGATGCAGAGACACAAAATCTTTGTGGGGGGGCAGGTAATGGACTTCAGTTGGCCTTTGAACTCCCTAGAACTACCCGCAGTTTTTCAAGTATGTGCGTTTTTCTGGGAAGAGGATACCTAGCATTCACCAGATTCCTGTCATAAACCACGGTGCCCAGAGCTCAGATCCAGTGACAACCTGTTATTTGCACTCTCAGCACCAGCATCTGATTTTCATGAATATGTATGTATTGAACGCATGGCTCAGAAAAGATGCTGTGTTTCCACTGAGAGACATCAATCTCAAAATGGAAAGCTCCAATTGGAGTTAAGATATCACTCCATATGCCTCCAGTGAAAAAGAAGATCTGGAAAGGAAATGCAGGGCAGAGGTCACAGCCGAAAAGACAGGGCCCAGACTGGTGTCTCCACGAAGCTCAACAAGATGGTGACAGAATAAAAAAAGCAGGCACAGATGAAGAAAAGAGGACAAAGTATACTCTAAGGGTAGTTGTGACGATGGATGGGTTGAAATACCCAATAATTGCACAAAACAAAAGCTACACCTGATAATATTTTAGCCTAAGTTGAGTCTTGTTAAGAAAACCTGAAGGATGACTAACCAAACACTCGGGCAGATGCCAGAGGACACTCAGTTTTTCCACCCTGAGATTTTACTACAAAACATTTACTCCCTCTGGAAACAATGCTATTTACTCAATGACCACATGTTTTTTCTCTCTCATAAAGTCCTCCAAGCTCAGTCTCCCACAGTTGATTGAATATCTTCCATGGGCATGCATTGTGGTAGGAGGACATATAAAATTTAGGAAGGCACAGGAAGAGGGGTTCAATTGGACAACTCTGGGAATGGGGACAGAGGTTCACTGTTGATGCTGAAGACACATGCCAACAATTTATAGCCTCATTCTAAAGTCTTTTCTAGAGGGATTTGCTTTCCCAAGGCATTGCTTTCTCTGTTTTCTAAAGGATGCTCAGCTTTCCTATTCCTATTTAACCTGTCTTATAATTAAATAGTGCAACAAAACTCCTTTTTTCTTCAGTTTTTAAAAAAATTCTGCCATTGAAAATTATTGGAATTTATTTCCCAAATTGCAAATGCCTTTATTTTTTCCTGATTAAAAGAGAAAATTTTATGCCCATATCTTGTACCCTGAGCAACTACTTTAAAGATAAAAATATTAGCTATTGCTATTCTACTATTATTTTGTTATAAAATGTTATTATCTTTTTCCCATCAAATAAAAAAGAAACACATTTTAAGGATACAGAAGAGTGGAATATCTAAACTGGAAATCTTTCTGCCATCCCCATACCTACCCTGACATAAGCAGGGTTAACAATTTCATGTTGGTTCTTTCAGGTTTTTCTTTCCTTTCATGCTCTATAAAATCTTTGCTTAAAAATGACAACAAACTCAAAGTTTCACTTTGAATACCCTTCCATGCAAAAACCATAGAGCAGAAACTCTTCCTTGGGAAAGATTGCATAGCATTCCACTGTAAAGACGTTATGAAATTTATAGAGCCAATCTCCTCATAGTTTCATGGTATAAAAAAACTAATCACTTTTGCACTTGATGAATACTAAAAGCTCTCAAGTGCTCAGAAGAGCTTTTATTTGGGATCATTTTAATTGTTTCAGTCTCATTTCTCCTCCACCTCCTTTGCTTCCTGCTTATCCTCTAAGCAGAAATCTGGTGCAAACAATTGCCCAGGACTAATTTTTTCTTTGTTAAATCTTTTTACATGACCCAGAAGGACAAAACATTGGCTTAAAGAAATGGCCAAGGCAGTTTTTTAAGTGCATTCACCTATTTTTGCTCACCAGCAAAGTATTCTGTATGATGTATAGTCTGTCCTTACTGGTTAGAATGCAATTCATGTTGCTGGTTGGGAAGCAAAATGTTAAAAATAATGGAATAGGAACACTGGGCAATTTTCCTTTTATCTTCTCTTCAGCATGGTGTTCACATGCTTCTATTAAGCCTTGTTTAATTTCCATTAAGCACTGCTTCTTAAGACTGTCTCATATGAAAACAAATGCCAAATTGTGGGAATGTGAGCTGTATGTTAAAGAACAATCATGCTGTATGTTTAAGAATTTTGTTGGAATTATTTCTTTGCTAAGATCAGTACTGAATCAGCAAAGTGCTCACCTGTGAAAATTTCATCTTTACTACATCAACTCTCCTTCCACTTTCATGTCCTGGACCAGGAATTGATGCCATTCTTAATTTTTTATTGTTTTGTCAGAATCACATACCTTACATTTTCTTTTCATTTATAAGTATGACTAGCAAGCTACTGTCTCTTTGCAACTGAGCTCTTTTCTGCCCTTGGGTAATAATAAATGAGTTGAGAGAGAGATCATATTTTTCCTTTAGCTCCCCAGGATGATTAAACCAGTCAGTAACACATATAAGTCAGATCTCCTTTAGCCAAAGATAAACATATATGCAATGCTTCTTTTAAACATGTAAATCATATTGTGTGGTATTAGCTCTCACTTCCAGGGAGGTTCCTAATTGCAAACATTCCTAGTGAGTTGCTCAGCCTACATTCCTTGGCTTGATCCAGATTTTTTTCCTCCTATCTCAGTCTTAGAGTTCATTATTCCAGTGGATTTTCAATTATCCCTTATACATACATGTGGAGAGAAGGTAAAAAAAAGATAGCCTGGAAAAGCACCAAATGTGTAACAGAGCTCAACTCTTTGGAGGAAAGGAGAGGGGGCAATGGGGCTATGAAATGAATGCCCCTCTCCCCAAACTTAGGGGCACATTTGTTGCCATATCCGAAAGCATCTCTGGTTCCAACTCCCTCACCCTGGACCTAATGCCTGACTTAATAGGCCAGGAGGCAGACCTGCCTAATGCTTCGCTCTCTCTGCCTCCCTCCAACAAATTACTTTCTTTTTCATTTTTACCTTGAAATAATTTCACACATGCAGAAAAGTTACAAAAATACTACAGAGAACTGTGTGCACCATTTACTCAGCTCCTCCAAAGCCATCATGTTATCATACATGCTTTATCATTCTTCTTGTTTTAAATATCACTCTTCTTTCTGAAATATTTCATAGTAACTTGCAGATATGATGATTCTTGCCCTGAAATGATTTTCAGTATGTATTTCTGAAAATATTTTCCTAGGAGCCATAGCACTCATACAAAAATTACAAAGTTAACATTGGTACAATACTATCACTGTACCTATGTGCACATATTCAAATTGTGCCATTTGTCAGAGTAATGTCTTTTATGAAGAAAAGAAAAATGAATTGCCAGGCCAGAATCACATGCTGCACTTAAAGGTCATGTCTAATCTTCCTGCATCTGAAATAATCCCCAGTCTTCTTTTTGTCATTAAAAGTAAAGACCATGTATTTTATGAAGCATCCTTTAGATCAGGTTTGATGTTTACTCATTAGACTAAATTGTTTGCTATCCCCTTTCCCTTCTAGATTTAAAGAAGATTTTACATTTACTTTTAATACTTTAATTTGTTAAAATACAGGCAATACAGAGGATGAAATAATGAAGACATATTTATTTCCCTTTTTTGTGGGGAGGTTTATGAGGATGGTACCCAGGGCCTTGTTTCACATTAGGCAAGTGCTTTACCACTGAGCTACACTTTGAAAGCCCTTTCTTTCCTTGTAAGGTAAAATTACATGGGTTAAACAAACCTTAATTGGTTACCTCCAATCCATTTTCCGCATACAGTGAACTGAACCTTCTATAACCACACCCCACACCCCTTCAGTGTTTCTCTATTCTCTTAGTACAAAGGCAAATTCCTAACCCTAGCAGACAGATTCTTCTCAATCTGAGCAAAGACAAAGCAGGTAACCATTTCTGAAAATGTCTTCCTCAAAAAGATCATGGCAAGGCACACCCAGGGCTCGCCTAGATGCTGGCCTCTCCTGCGACTCTGCCTTCTCTGCAGAGGACCTTTCAGGACCAGGGAACTCCAGCCAGAGCTCCCACCCTTTCTACCAGAACCTTGGATTACAGTGGATTAACTGTGCTAGTTTGAGGGGAGAGTCAGCCACTGCCTCACCCAAACAGAAGATCTCAGCAGGCTCCAGTCAGTGTGGTGAGTATGCCCCTAAAATAGACGGGTACAGTGGGTAAATAAGACCAGTAGTAAGCTCCCTCTAACTAACTGTAAGACCTTGGTGAGTCTGACAAGAGTGTGGGTGACTCCATCCTGCACACAGAAAACATCAGGCAGAGTAAGGAGTGTGCCAATAAGGACTCTCCCAACTTGGAGTAAATCAAAAGGGCTTATGAGACACACAGGCCCACAATAGGGACACAGTAGGGTCTCAGCCAACACAAATACTATAGACAGGGAGATTTAATGACCTGTAATAACCTGAACATAAAGTAAGAGCAGGACCTACATCAATAGTACTAGGCTTGACAGCCCAGGAAGAATTCGGGACTCACCCAACAGGCCCTGCAGTAGGAAGTCAGGTGACTGGACCACCTATTCATTGTGGGATCCAGCAATTGGACAAACATCAACCTTACATTAGGACTCAAAGATACATACTACAAACAGTTGACACTAGTGGGACTGAAGAACCAAATATTAACTCAAAAGGGGAAAATGGCAAAAAGGAAAAGGAAAAATGCAATCTCAAACATCTAGTTTACCAGGAGCAAGTACAGGAGACATTGAAATAGAGGACTTCAAAAGTAACACACCAGAAATCTCTGAAAAGATAGCGAATGAGATAAAAAAAAAAACAACTCTATGAAGGTATAGAGGAAATCAAATTAGAAGTACTCTCCCATGTAAAGACAGAAATAACAACCTTAGTAAAGGAGTTGCTGAGCAGAGCTAAAGAAGAAATAGAGAAAAAAAAGTACAGGAGCATGGGAAACTGATTGAAACCTTGAATGAACAATATAGAAAACATGCAGAATTCATGAAACAAACTCAAAGAGACATCCAAGAAACAAAAAATTCTATTCAAAGCTGGCAAAACCGTTTAAATGAATTTGAGGATAGGATTTCGGACCTTGAGGACATGATCGCAATTAGTGATCATGAAAGGATAGAACTTTTAAAAACAAAAAAGGAGCATCAAATGACAATCCAGCAGCTTCAAGATGATGCCAAGACAAAAAATATAAGATTAATAGGTATCAGTGAAGAAGCAGGAGTCAATGCAAGTGACATGAGCAAAATATTCACAGAAGTAATAGGAGAAAATTTTCCAAACATGGGGAAAAATCTGATATGCAGATAAGTGAGGCACATAGAATGCCAAACAGTCACAACCAACATAAATCTACACCTAGAAATATAGTAATTAAGGTCTTAGACATACAACATAAAAACAATACTAAAAGCTGTTAGAGAAAAGACAGACACAGCTCACCTATCAAGGAAAGCCTATTAGATTCACAGCAGACTTTTCAGCACAAACTCTCAAGTCAAGACAAGCTTGGAGTGAGGTATTTCAAGCCCTGAAAGAAAACAACTTTCAACCCAGACTGATGTACCCAGCAAAATTTTCATTCAAATTCAATGGAGAAATAAGATACTTCCATGAGAAAGAACAATTGAAATTCACGTCCACCAAAGCAACCCTAGAAAGAGTATTGAAAGACATACTAGATAGAGATAAAAATGACCACAATCCCCAGAACAACAGCAGAAAGAAACTACCAGGTAGGCCAAGCAGTAAATAAGGGGGAAAGCAGAAAGCAAACAACTGCAACATAACATGGCAAAGTCGAAACAGTACATATCAGTGATATCCATAAATGAAAATGGCCTCAATTCACCTATCAAAAGAAATAGGTTGACAGAATGGATCAAGAAACATGATCTCACAATATGCTGTATACAAAAAATACATCTCACCCAAAAGGAAACTCATAGATTAAAAGTCAAAGGATCAAAAACAGTATTACATGCAACAGGAACCAAGAAAAAAGCAGGGGGTAACTGTTCTATTTGCAGACAATGTGAACTTCAAACCCAAAATGATTAAAAGAGATAAAGAAGGTCACTAAATACTTGTAAGTGGAAAAATCCAGAGGAAGAACTAACAATTATAAATATATATACACCAAATACAGAAGCACCCAAATATATAAGACAGATACTAGAGGACATGAAAAACCAAATTCACAAGAACACAGTTATAACAGGGGACTTTAACAGCCCATTGTCACAAAGAGATAGATCAACTAGACAAAAAGTCAGCAAAGAAATAATAGAACTAAATCATACTTGCGAGCAATTGGACTTAGTAGATGTTTACAGAGTGTTCCACCCAACCACATCAGAATACACATTCTTCTTAGCTACACAAGGGGCATTCTCCAAAATAGACCATATATTATCCCATAAAATATTCTAGGGTAAATTCAAAGGTATTGAAATTATCCTATGTATAATATCTGACCATAGCACACTGAAATTGGAAATTAATGGCAAAAGAAACTGCAAAACCTGCATAAACACATGGAAATTAACTAACAACCTCTTGAACAACCAGTGGGCTACAGATGAAATTAAAGAAGAAATAAAGCAATAGCTACAATTCAATGAAAATGCAGACACAACATATTGTAATCTCTGGGGTGCAATGAAAGCAGTCTTAAGAGGGAAATATAGCAATAAATTATCATATCAAGAAAACAGAACAAGCACAAATAAACAGCCTAATGCTTCATCTCAAGCTTCTAGCAAAAGAAGAACAAGTTAAACCCAAAGCTCATAGAAGAGAGGAAATTGTAAAGATTAAAGCAGAAACCAATGCAATGGAAACTAAAAAAATGCAAGGAATTAACGCATCCAAAAGCTGCTTTTTCAAGAGAATAAACAAAATTGACAAATCTCTAGCTAACTTTATAAAGAAAAAGAAAGAAAAAACCCAAATTCACATAATAAGGACTGAAAAGGGGGAAATTGCTACAGATCCCATGGAAATTCAAAAGATTATGAATACCTACTTTGAAAATCTCTACTTACATAGAGAGAAAACACAGAGGAAATGGACAGATTTCTAGAAACATAAGAACTACTAAAGCTCAACCAAGAAGATATAGCAATTTTAAATAACCCAGTATCAGCTATTGAAATCAAAAAGGTAATAAAAAAAAAACTTACCAACAAAGAAAAGCCCAGGTCCTGATGGATTCACAGCTGAATTCTACAAGAAATTTAAAGAAGATTTGATGCCACTACTCCTTAAACTCTTCAATGAAATTGAAAAGAAAACAATGTACCCTAAATCATTCCTGGAGGCAAGTATCACTCTCATACCAAAACCAGAGAAAGACCCAACCAAAAGGAACTATAAGCCAGTCTCATTAGTGAACATTGATGCAAAGATTCTCAATAAAATACTGGCAAATAGAATGCAGTAAATCATCAAGGAGATTATATATCATGACCAAGTGGGATTCATGCCAGGAATGCAGGGATGGTTTAACATACACAAATTAATAAATGTAATACATCACATCAACAGAGCCAAAAACACCAACCATATAGTCATCTCAATAGAAGCAGAAAAAGCTTTCCATAAAGTCCAATACATGTTCATGATAAAAACCCTTCAGAAACTCGGAATACATGGTGTCTAACTCAACCTTAAAAAGGCCATCTATGACAAACCAACAGCCAATATTATACTAAATGGACAAAAACTGAAAGCTTTCACTTTAAAATCAGGAACAAGACAAGAATGTCCACTATCACCACTCCTTTTCAATATAGTTCTGGAAACACTAGCCAGGGCAATCAGACAAGAGACAGAAATAAAAAGAATGAAGATAGGAAAGGAAGAAGTTAAATTATCACTATTTGCAGATGACATGTTACCCTATATAGAAGATCCAAAAAACTCCATTAAATGACTACTAGAAGTAATAAACAAATTCAGCAGTGTAGCTGGATACAAAGTCAGTGCTCAAGAGCATTCCTTTACGCAAACAAGAAACTCACTGAGAGAGAAATTATGGCAATATCACCCTTCACAATAGCATCTAAAAAAATGAAGTACTTAGGAATCAACCTAACTAGGCATGTAAAAGACCTATATGCTGAAAATTACACTATGCTAAAAAAAGGAGATTGAAGAGGATATTAGAAAATGGAAGGATATTCCTTGCTCTTGGCTAAGAAGAACCAACATTGGTTGGCCATACTCCCAAAACTGTTATACAGAGTTAACGCAATCCCAATCAAAATACCATTGACATACCTCACAGATCTACAGAAAACACTCCTAAAATTCCTTTGGAAACAGAAGAAACCTAGAATAGGAAAGGGAATTCTGGGTAATATAGGCAAGGCAGGAGGCATCTCAATTCCTGACTTGAAACTGTACTACAAAGCCACAGTGATAAAATCAGCATGGTACTGGCAAAGAAATAGACCTGAGGACCAATGGAACAGATTAGAAGATGCAAGTATAAGTACAAAGATACTCAGCCACCTGATATTTGACAAAGGGACTAAACATGTTCACTGGAAGGAGGATAGCCTCTTTAATAAATGGTGTTGGAAAAAGTGGCTCTCCACATGCAGAAGACTAAAACTAGATCCATGCCTATCACCATGCACAAAACTAAAGTCTAAATGGATCAGAGACCTAAACATTAAAACAGAAACACTAAATCTACTGGAAGATAAGGTAGGTAGAAATCTTGGAGACATAGGGGTAGGCAGAGAATTCATGAACAAAATGCAAACTGCATGGGAAACACTTCAGAGAATCAACAGCTGGGGTCTCATATTATTGAAAAGTTTCTGCACTTCAAAAGAAACCACCAACAAAGTGCAAAGAAAACCCACAGAATGGGAAAGAATTTTAGCCAGCAACCCCTCAGACAAAGGACTTATATCAAGAATGTATAAAGAATTAAAAAACCATCAAGCCCCGCAAATTCAAAGACTCTCTCCAAAAATGGGCATCTGAGATGAACACACAGTTCTCAGATGAAGATATACAAATGGCAAATAAATACATGAAGAAATGCTCACATCACTGGCCATTCAAGAAATGCAAATTAAAACTTGAACAGTATGTAATTTATCAAGTAGTGATTTCTTAGTGTTTTTTTGTTCCTTTTTTTTTCCTTTGGAATTCTGTTTTGTTGCTACACTTTTTTTTGTTTTGTTTTCTTGTTTTTTTCTCTTTAAATAAAATTTTTTAAAAAAGAAGTCACCAAGAAACAAGACCTCCCTGCAAATTGGCACCATGTGCAGGCTGCTAAGGAGACAGTCAGACACCAGCATTTTCATGTGTCAGCGCCACTCATGAACTGCAGGGGAAGAGAACAAGAAGTCAACAAGAAGCAATACCTCCTTGCAAAATGATGCCGTGTGTGGGTCACTGGTGGAATACCCAGATTCCAGTCTTTTCCTGTGAGTCAGTACCATTCACAGACTGCAGGGGAAGAGAACAAGAAGTCAACAAGAAAAAAGCCCTCCCTGGGAATTGGCATCATGTGCAGGCTGGTGGGGGCACAGTCAGACACTAGCTTTTCCAGTGAGTCAGTGCCATTCATGGACTGTAGGGGAAAAGAACAAGAAGTCAACAAGAAGCAAGCCTTCTTGCGAATCAGTGCCATGTATGGGCCACTGGGCAGAGAACCAGATGCCAGCCCCTTCCAGCAATGGGTTGGGAAACAAGAAGTGCCACCCTCTCACACACACCATAAGAGATTGGCTGATTGGGAGAAACAGGCTGTGATGATAGCTAGTGAGTTGCAATGCAATTTAATGCTTATAGTGTTTAGTTTTTCACTGACTTTGCAGATCTCCAGCTGGTAGTCTGATCATCTGTTTAGAGCATAACAATATGTAATGTACTATCTCCTTCTAAAGGCTGTAGCCATTGTTAATTCCCTAACATCTTGTTTTGAAGTCTTGTATCATTTTCATTATTTTTTTGGGTTGGATTTTATTGTTTTATTTGATTTCATGATATCCAAAGGCATGGGCAGCTATTTCAAAGATAACAAGATATATTATGGTAGCTATTTTGGCTTTACTCTTATCTTGTTTGAAGACCTTTATTGTATCCATTTTTAATTGGTTCTATTCTGTTCTGTTTTGTTTGATTTTTATTATGTCTGAAGGTATATGCAGCTGTTTTGAAGACAACAAGAAGGCATTATGGTAACCATTGTTGATTTTGTACTGTTTTGAAGTCCTACATCACTTACATTGGTTTGTTTTGATTGGTTTTATTCTGTTTTATTTTGCTTGGTTTTATGCCCTTTAAAATAAATTTTTAAAGCTTTTTTCTGCATCTATTGAGATAGTCATGTAATTTTTGTATTTCACTCTGTTAATATGGTGTATTACATTTATTGATTCATGTATATTGAACCATCCCTGCATTCCTGGGATGAATCCCACTTGGTAGTGGTGTATAATCTTCTTGATGATTTGCTGCATTCTGTTTGCTAGTATTTTGCTGAGGATTTTTGTGTCTATGTTCATTGGGGAGATTGGCTTATAATTTTCTTTTTTGATTGAGTCTTTCTCTGGTTTTGGTATCACGGTAATATTTGCCTCCCAGAATGAGTTATGGAGAATTGCTTCCTTTTCAATTTTCATTAAAAATTTTGAGGAGTATTGGTACTAAATCATCTCTAAATTTTTTGTATCATTCATCTGTGAATCCATCAGGACCTACGCTTTTTTGTTGGTGGTAAGTTATTAGCTACATTTTCAATTTCATAACTGATATTGGGTTATTCAGAAGTTTTGATCCACCTTTGATAATTCATATGTTTCTAGGAATCTGTCCATTTCTTCAGTGTTTTCAATCCTATGAGAGCAAAGGTTTTCAAACTAAATATTGATGATTTTCTGTGCATACACCAGTTCTGTAGTGATTTCAACCTTTTCATTCCTTGTTGCATCAATTTGAGTTTTTCTTTCCTTTTTTGGTAAGATTGGCTAGGGGTTCATCAATTTTATTTATTCTCTCAAAGAGCCAACTCTTCAATTCATCAATTCTTTGTATTTTTTCCTTAGTATCAATTGTGTTAATTTCTGCTTTGATTTTTATAATTGCTTCCTTTCTTTTGGTTTTGAGCTTGACTGGCTCCTCTTTTTCTAGATGTTTGAGGTGTAGCATCAGGTTATTTATTTGTGTTCATTCTGTTTTCCTGATGGGGAAATTCACTGCAATAAATTTCTCTCTGAGGACTGCTTTCATTGCATCCCACAGGTACTGGTAAATTGTGTTCTACATTTTTTTCCTTGTAGATATTGTTTAATTTCTTTAATTTCCTCTGTGACCCATGGATTGTTGAGTAGTGTATCATTTAATTTTCATGTTTATGGGATGTCTACAGTTTCTTTTGTCATTTATTTTCAATTTCAGCGCACTATGGTCATATGTTGAAGACTTAAATGAGTCCCATTCCTATCACCATGTACAAAGTCAAAATGGATCAAAGATCTAAATATTAAAACAGAAACACTACATCTACTGGAACACAGAGTAGGTAGAAATATTGAGGCCGTAGGGGTAGGCAAAGAGCTCATGAACAAAACCCAAACTGCACGAAAAGTACTTCAGAGAATCAATAACTAGGATCTCATCTTATTAAAAGTATTTGCACATCAAAAGAAATCACCAGTAGAGTGAGAAGAAAACCCACAGATTGGGAAAAGATTTTTGCCAACTATTCCTCAGACAAAAGACTTTTATCAAAAACATGTAAAGAATTAAAACAAATCAGGCCCCCCAAGTTAAAGTCCCAATACAAAAACGGGCATCTGAGATGAACACACAATTGTCAGATAAAGAAATACAAATGGCAAATAAATGTAGCAAAAAATGTTCAATATCATTGATCATTTGAGAAATGCAAATTTAAACAACACTGAGATGTCATCTCACTCCAGAAAGAATGGCTAACATCAAGAAATTAACCAGTAACAAATGCTAGTGGGGTTGTGGGGAAAAAGGAACCTTTCTCTATTGTTGGTGGGAGTGTATACTGGTGCAACCACTGTAGAAATCAGTGTGGACAGTCCTCAAAAAACTAAGGTTAGAGGTTCCATTCGACCCAGCTATTCCATGTCGGGCTATTTTCCTGGAAGAACTAAAAACATCATACCACACCGATATATGTGCACCCATGTTTATAGCTGCACAATTTGTAATAGCCAGATCTTGGAAACAACTCAAATGCCCATCAACTGAGGAATTAATGAAAAACGTGGAATTTTTTATAAAATGGAATACTATTCTGCCATAAAGAAGGATAAACCCGAGGCTTTTATAGGTAAACAGATGCAACTAGAAACCATACTCATAAGTGAAATAAATCAGACTTACATATGTAAACACTGTATTGTCTCAGTAGTGTAAGAAATTGAAAGAGTAAATATGATCCTGAAGTTACAACAGATGTAGTAAAAGGGAAAGAAACTGCTCAAAGGGAAATTATACTGCTTGATCAATCCTGCATGCCTCTATCTGGTAGCCTGAGCAATTACTTTGAAGATAACAATATGCAATATAACAAACATTGTTAAATTCTTATCATGTTTTTGAAATCCTATATTGCCATTATTTAGTTGTAATTGTTGTTGTTGTCATTTCACTTTTGTTGATTTTAATTGTTTGTTTGCTTCTTGATTTTTCTTTATTTTTTCTCTTTAAGATAAAAAATCTCAAAAAGATTATTTATACAACTGTGAAATGGGAGATCGGCATCTGGGCCAGGTGTGTTTGGGCCCGTAGCCCCGACCTTCACGCCCAGGAAGTCTCCCAGAAAGCAGCATCTCAGGCTGTCCCTTTGGGACCC